>CANXYC010178874.1:0-22039 GCA_948193065.1 Aleurites moluccanus
GGTTTTGAATGAAAATTGTCAAATGCAGAATTTGTTTTACTTAAAATATGAGTTAGTGGGATTTTGGCTAGGAATCTAGTGCTTCAATCTCACAAAGCTCACTTTGAGCTCTACACATGCATCCATTAGATTTAGATGTACCAATACATTACTCCATAGAATCTAGATTAACCAAATTGTCACTAACTCCTCCCTCCATCTCTTCTATTCCAAATAAGTCCTGCAAACTTCTAATTAAGTCCCTCCTATTTATTTCCTTTTGCAATCAAGTCCTATTATTTTTCTAACCCAATTGAGCTATTTTATTTTATTTATTTATTTTATTATCCTTAATTTATTTTCCCCAAATAATTAATTAGCAATTAAATAAACATGTAAACACACCAATTAAATTATATAACAATCAATCACACATGTAAACACATCAATTAAATCATGTAACACATATAACAATCAATCATATATAAACACATCAAATAAATCATATAACACATATAACAATCAATCACATATAAACACCTCTTAACTCCAACTAGGGTTTTGGTGCTAGGGTTAGGGTCTTCAACTAGGGTTTAGGTGCTAGAGTTTCACCTAGGATGTTACACGATCTCTGATCATAGGAACCTTTTCCATAGTCTCTCTAATCAACTCTGGTCCCTCTAGCTGCTTCTCCCCCGGCTCCACCCAACACACTGGAGATCTACACTTCCTACCATATAATGCTTCAAATGGAGCCATACCAATAGAACAATGGAAGTTGTTATAAGAAAACTCAATCAATGGTAGATAATAATCCTAGTTACTTTTGAAATCCCGAACACACAATCTGAGAATATCCTCCAAAGTTCGGATCGTCATCTCTGACGTCCCATCAGTCTGAGGATGGAAAGCAGTACTAAACTGTAACTGGGTACCCATAGACTCCTGAAACTTTTGCCAAAACTGAGATGTGAACTGTGTACCCCTGTCTGAAATAATCATCAAAGGAACTTCATGAAGTCGCACAATATTGTCCACATACAACTGTGCATACTGAGCTACCGAATAGGTGGTCTTAACCTCCAGAAAATGAGCAGACTTCGTCAAACGGTCCACAATCACCCATATGGAGTCATAACCCCTCGAAGTCCTCAGTAGAACAACTATAAAATCCATAGTCACCTGCTCCCATTTTCACTCCGGAAACTCTATCTCCTGAAGTAGCTCTGATGGCTTCTGATGCTCAAACTTAACCTGCTAACAGACTAAGCATTTCGACACAAACTGAGCTGCATCTTTCTTCATCCTTGGCCACCAATACAAATCTCTCAGATCATGGTACATCTTGGTAATACCTAGATGTACACTGTATGCTAAGTAATGACCCTCTCTCATAATCCGATCCCGTAGCCCATCAAAATTCGGTACACATATGCGCTTCCCACATCTCAATATTCCATCCTCTACTATGAACTATGTCATCTTTCCACTATGTACCTCTCCCTTGAGCTTCAGTAGATAAGGATCCCTATCCTGAGCCACTTTAATTTCATCAAGTAAAAGTGACTTCACCCGAAATTGGGCTAGCAGAGCCTAGTTCTGATCCTGGGAATCCAAATCTAACTCTGCTCCCAAATCTACCAACTCTCTCATCTCTCGGATCAATGGCCTCCTCCCAATCACAATATGAGCTAGATTGTCCATTGATTTCCTGCTCAAAGCATCCGTCACTACATTAGCCTTACCTGGGTGATATAGGATCTCGCAGTCATAATCCTTAAGTTGCTTTACCCATCTGCGCTGCCTAAGATTTAGATCCTTTTGCCAAAATATATACTATAGACTCTTATGATTAGTATATATCTCGCATTTCGATCCATACAAGTAATGTCTCCAAATCTTCAAGGCAAATATCACCGCTACCATCTCCAGATCATGTGTCGGATAATTTGCTTCATGCTTCTTCAACTGACGAGAAGCATAAGCAATTACCCTACTAATCTGATCAGTACATACCCCAGACCAATCAGAGAAGCATCACAATACACCATGTATTTCTCCCCCTCCACTGGCAATGCCAACATTGGAGCACTAGTGAGGTAGTATTTGAAGGTCTAAAAACTGCGATCATACTCATCAGTCCATACATACCGCTCCTGTTTCCGCATCAATCTAGTCAATGGAGCTGCAATCCGAGAGAAATCCTTCACAAACCTCCTATAGTACCCTGTCATACCCAGAAAACTACAAACCTCTGTAACATTGGTAGGCTGTGGACAATTAGCAACCGCTTCTATCTTCTGAGGATCCACCATAATACCATCCTTGCATATCACATGTCCAAGGAGACACACTTCAGTTAACCATAACTAGCATTTTGATAATTTAGCATAAAATCGATGCTCCCGAAGTGTATGCAAAATGATCCTCAGATACTCCACATGCTCCTACTCACTCCTAAAATAGATAACTATATCATCAATAAATACAATGACAAACCTATCCAAATATGACCTGAACACCCTGTTCATAAGATCCATGAAAGCAACCGGTGCATTGGTCAACCCAAATGGTAATACCAAAAACTCGTAATGTCCATAGCGGGTCCTGAAAGCAGTCTTAGGTACATCATCCTGCCTAATCCTCAACTGGTGATACCCAGACCTCAGGTCAATCTTCAAAAAATGGCTAGCACCCTGCAGCTGATCAAACAAGTCATCTATTTGAGGCAATGGATACTTGTTCTTCACTGTGACTTTGTTCAGCTGCCTATAGTCTATACACATCCTCAAAGAGCCATATTTCTTCCTCACAAACAGTACCGGTACATCCTAAGGAGAACTACTCGGTTTGATGAACCCTCTATCCAATAGCTCTTGTAACTGTACCTTCAATTCCTTCAATTCAGTTGGAGCCATTCTGTATGGTGGAATAGATATAGGGTCAGTGCCTGCATGTTCCTCAATCTCAAACTCAATCTCCCTATCAGGAGGCAATCCTAGCAACTCCTCAGGAAATAAATCAGGAAAGTCCTGAACTACCGATATCTGATCCAACTATACAGAAGACTTTTGTACATCTATCACATGTGCTAAATAGGCTGAACAATCTTTCTCAATCATCCTCCTAGCCTGAATAGCAGAAATCAGGTTAATCCTGAACTCCCGTATCTCACCCTGAAACTCAAACTTAGGCTGCCCCACAGGCTGAAACCTGATTCGATGCCTAGCAAGCCAATCCATACCTAAGATAACATCTAACTCTAGTACTGGCAACTCAATCAAGTCAGCACAAAAAATGTTGTCATCAATCTCAATGATGCAATTAGGTTAATAATAGTCCATATCAATACTAATACCAATAGGAGTATCAATCATCAAGGGCATATCTAATAATCTCCTTTCCTTATTCAATTTAGGTGCAAAGTATGGTGACACAAAAGAGTGAGTTGCACCCGAATCAAATAAAACATCTGCAACCTTATTCTGAATCAGAATAGTACCTGTGACCACGTTATTTGACCTCTAGGCATCCTGGGCATTGACTGCAAATACTCTGCCCTGGCCCCTAATAGCTGGCTCCTGACTACCCCTGGGAGCCTGTCCTCCCCTGCCTCATCCTCTGCCTGGTGCCTCTTTGCCCATGCTCTGACTCCTCTGCCCCACTGGCTGAGAGACCATAATAGATGGCTGCTCATCAGCCCTCAATGGACAACTGTGAGCAAAATGGCACTTTTGGCCACACCTCAAACAAGCACCAATCCGTCTCCAACACTCTCCCCCATGTCTCCGACAAAAAAGCCCATAAATAGGAATGTTGAGTGCCTGTGTAACTGGTCTAAAAGAACCCTATGAGTAGGCAGGTGCTGACTAAACTACTGGCGGTCCCCTACTCTATAGTCTCCTCCTCTGACTACCAGCTGAGGATCTCTGAACAAATTGTGGCACTGGCTCTGCCTGCCTAAACTGGGAGCTGCTCTCCCCCCTCCTAAACTGAGATCTCGAACCTCCCTTCCTCTTTTGGTCTCTCTTTGCTCTCTTTGATCTATAATTTGCTTCCATCTGTGTGGCCGTATCAATCACTGTGGTAAGAGAAGTAAACTCTGTAGCCAATAATGCATTATGCAGTGCAGCGTGAAGACCCTTCTGAAACCTACTAATCAGCTCAGCCTCAGTAGGAACAATGTGAGTAGCATATCTACTCAATCTAGTGAACTCCTCTGCGTACTCCTCCACAGATCTGTCTCTCTGCACTAACTGCTCAAATCTAACTAGATTACGAGTCTTCATCCCCCTCTGTGATGAACACATCAATAAGCCCCTGTCGAAACTCAGTCCAGGTAGGTGGGTGCTCACTATATAACCTGGTCTCCATCCTCCTAAAAAACCAAGTCCATGCCTTGCCCTTCAGTAGCAAGCCAACAAGCTCCATATCTCTCAACTTAGAACATGGTAGTCTCCTCACTACCTTATCCACCTCCTCCAAGAAATCCACAGGATCAATATCTCTGTCTCCCCTAAACTCAGGCAGGTTTAGCTTCATAAAGCTAAACATCGTGACACCTCCCTCCTCTATCACTCTACGGCCTCCCTGAACAACAGGCTTCGTAGGAACCCCTACTGGCTGCACAAGAGCCGGTGCCATAGGAACTGCCTCTGGTGCCACAGGTGGGGGCACTGCCACTGGCACTGGGGGTGGCGGTACATGCTGACGCTCCGGCCTCAAATCAATAATCTCCCTGCGTAAATCCATAATCCCCCTCATAACCTCATCTTTCCAAGGGTCACTACCCCTCTATGTACTCTCTGAAGTCCGTTGGGATTTGGAGGAACCCTCTGAAATTGAGATCTCCCTCACCAAGGACTCATTAGAGGCAACCTCTGCCTCCCTAGTATCTCTGTCCCTATCGTCGGATATCTCTGTAATCTATTAGGAAAAATAAAATCACACTCAGAATATGACAGAAACGCAGAATAACAACATATAATAGACGATAACAATAAAAGACGACAAAAGAAATCCTATGCTCCATGGTATACTTAATTCTACCCCATTATGTACTTAGTTACTATTCTTCTGTAATTCAGTCACTATTCATCTGTAACCTATGCTCTGATACCACCTCTGTCATGACTCGATTTCCCGGACTGCAACGGTCCTAGGGCCTTGGAGATGCCAATGGCGATCGGCACCCGTAGAACCCATCAATCACTTACACAATCTATAATCATCAATTTATTTATCCATTATACTTAATTACTATTCATTCTGTTATTTTGTAATTCATTCTGTCATTTGGTGCTATTGGCTATAACAGTCATAATATCATGCCATGTCTCATAATATAACTCAAGTATCATCATCATATATATACAAATGTTCATGTCCTAGCTAACCCATACATACCCCATGGAGCAGCTAGATATGAACATCAAAATACCAAAGTACAAAATATATATACATCAGTAATGTTGGCAGATATCCTTGGATGACAGACGATAGGATTCTGCAATCTACTCCTCTCCTGAAATAGGTAAACAATGAGAGGGTGAGTATATAAGATACTCAGTGAATCTATATGCATCGCTAATAAAAGTGAGGTTAACAGAAGAACCAATGATATCAAAACTCAGTATAACCAATTTATAGAAATATTTACAATAAATGACAGAATAAATCAATAAGGATATCAAAGGTTCGGTATCATAGAGAAAAACAGATAAAGTGTTGGATTGTATAAAATTATACAATCTCCTGTAGCATCAATATGGACTATATGCGAACTATATGCACACATACAGTCTCCTGTATGGACTATATGCGAACTAGATGCGCACATATAGTCTCTTGTAGCAATATTTGTAACATAAGACGGATTAGATCTTATGGCTAGGTCCATAACCCTTTTTCTAGCTAGGGTATCAGTAATACACTGTGCAGAAAGTCGACAATATTTTCCCACTACCCTGTCAAATCAGTAGCTCTGTTATATCACAATAAGATCAACATAAGAAGGGAAACTTATCAATGGACACCATTATACCACAATGGTATCCTCAATTTCAACAAACTCAATATCAATCAATTAATAGCAGTTAAGTAGCAATAGCTCATTTGAATCAATTAATAAGCCTAAAATCAATAAGACATCAATAATAATCAATGAAATGATGACCAAAGGTCTAACGACCAAAAATGAAAACAAACATATTTTGGTCATTTACGGCAAAAAAGTTGACGCAATTGGCATGCCATTGTCGCTGGCGATGGTGGCATTCAAATGGTTGGCCTACGGAAATTTCGGCATGGTTTTGGTGCAATTTTGATATTGCTCCAAATATCAACAAATATGCACATGGAAAGCAATTTATAGGCAACAACCATAACTCAAGAATCATCATCAAAAGTATCAAATAAGCCAAGAAAACACAAGCCAAAGGTATGAACAAAAACAAGGCAAAAAGGCACAATTAGGGTTCGGCCAAGAACCCTTTTTCACAATTGGTTTCCAAATTTCAATTTATCAATTTGGACAAGTAAATTGATGCATAGTAGACTCACCTAAACCTCCAAATCACCAAAAGCAATGAAATTGCTAGCCAATTCCTCAATCCTCGGTTTAGGCCAATTTCAACGATTTTTTTCGAACGAGTTTTCTACAACGAAACAAATGTCAATTAAATACCGATTAATACCCAATTGACATATTCTAAAGCCAATTTACCTATCCCAATCCATATACTCAAAATTAAATTATACAACTTCAATTTTAGGGTAAAAAATTAGGAAAAATTGTTTAATGCATCAATTGATGCAATTAAACTATTTACCCATTCCTTTTATCATCAATTTAACCTATTTAAACCAAAAAATCAAATAAAAAAATACTTACCCCAAAAACCCTAGTTTGGCCGAAAATTCTCCTAGCTTGTTCTTCAATTTTTCTTCACTTTTTATGGTTGATTTTAGTTGTTTGATGTTTGTATAGTTTTAGTTTAGTGTTTAGAATAATTTCCCTTCACAAACTATTAATAGAAAATCAACAAAAAGGAAGAAAAATCCTCATGGCAAGAAAGGGAAGGAAATCAGAAAATTGTGTCAAAAATTTGTCTAAGTGTCCTTTATATAGTAAGATAAAATAGGCAATTTACACTTTAGTCCTCCAATTTTCTGAAATTTACTTTTGGTCTTTTTTCACTTGGTAATTTTTTTCAAAAATTCCGTCGGGAATTAAAACTCAAAGTGAATGTTTAAACATCATATTTTCATTAATAATAATTAATAAAAATAGTTTCAGAGTCGTTCTGAAACTCGGACTGTCAAATTTCACTATTCACCGAAAATACCATTTTTCTCGTTTTAGCAGTGTTCTTTCATATTTTCTCAAATTTCTTTTTACTGTATTCACACATGAATATATATTATCAATTATCCTTAAACCAAATTTAAAAATTCATCCGTTGTCCGTTCCGCTATTTTTACAGCAGCGATATCGGTACCGACTATTTCTGAATTTTTTTTTCGTTTTTGCTCTAACTTAGTTTCTAAAATTATTATTGGTCATTTTGATGATTTTAATTTATATACTGAGAACTTTATTCACTAAAATCTGTTATGCATTTCTAGGGTTTTACACACTCAAACCCTTAAGAATTACAAGAGATGAGAAGAAGAAAAATTCCCTTTAAATTTTTTTCCAACTCTCAAATAATCAATAAGTCTTAACCAACTCAAAGATTTATAACTAATAGCTCACAAAAATGGTTTTACAATAAATAAGATTTCAAGCTATAAATATAAATGATTTGGTGCAATAGCTCAATAATAAGTTCTCAATTGTTATTCTCTTGTTTTTAAGCTTTCCACCAACTTATATTTATAGTTTTGGATAAAATATAACTGTTTGGCTTCATTTAATGCCAAAAAGTGCAGTTGACGGCTTTTCCAACATCTAGTTTTTATTGCTGATTTTTCAGAGTAGCGCTATACAAAATTAGTGGGGGCTACTTATTTAAGTAGTGGGTGCTTATTGTCCTTGTAGCAGGGGCTACATAAAAGTAGCGGCTGTAACTTTTTGTCGAATTTCTTCAAAATGCTTATGTATCTCTGAGCTCTCTCAGTAATGGGCGCTACTCACTATAACGGGCACTACTCTTTTGCTCACTCTAACTCCTGAGCTTCTGGACCTTCTGGATTTAAAATTTGCAGTCATAAATACTATGTAGCAACTGCAACTTACTTAGTAATGGGCGCTATATTCATAGTAATGGCTGCTACTTTCTTGCAACCTGCAACTTGAATTATAATTTATTATATTTCTCAAATATGCTCCTCCTTAGCATATGTACTCTATCAAATTGTATTAAACCTATGGATAATCAATGGTCATGATTTATCATACCTTGATCAACTTAAACAAATTTGTTAGCAATATTAATACATTGATATGTTTTTATCATCAAAATCAACATCAAACCCAAGGGGTCCAACATAATCAATTCAATATGAATTAAATAAATTAAAGAAAAAAAATAGGATCAATTGAATACAAATTAATTGAAATGTATAAAAAAATGTGATCAATTGAATATTAATTAATTGAAATGGAACAAAAAAAATATCATCAATTAAAATATGAAATAAATGAATTGAAAAAAAATATGGTAAATTAAATATAAATTAAAAAGAAGTGAATAAAAAATGAGTATAATTATTTAAATTTTAATTAAATTTTAGAGTCATATTTTAGTAAAGTATATATCATAATCTATTATATGTATAATATTGATAAATTATTTAATTTATAATAATTTTTCAGAAAAATATTATCTTATTAATTTATCGAAATTATTAATTTAACCCATTAACCCAAGTTAGAATCGTAAAAAATTATTATATTATCACATCCCGACTCCAGTGGTGCGAGAGTCCTAGGGCAAGGGTAGGCTTAAGGCCACCATAAACCCATAGAACTCTCATATCCTGGATCTCATTTATATTACACATTCATAACAAATATAGATATCATTCAATATTCATTTTCATGATCCATATAAGTATAATTCATATCTTTATTTTTATCATTTCATAATTTCCTCTTGTTCCTTACTGATCAAAAGATGTATCCCACATCACTAAGGAACAAGGGCAATCCAAAATATAACAATCTATACATCAGAATAGTGTCCTCTTTAATAACTAACTACGGAGCTCTAGAGTATACTTCCAATACATTCAATACCATAATACAATACAATGAATATACATAAATATATATATTTCAATATGATTATAATGGAGGCTTCTTGGAGGAATAAATCAAGAAGCTTGATCTTTTCTACTAACTCCCTCACGAGCTACACTATCACCTGAAATCCACAGAAGAAGAGTAAGCCTTCAACTCAGTAAGATATGAACATGCAATATAAAAGAAATCCATCAATACAAAGAGAGATCAATCCAAATAACATGGGTAAGAAAGTATCAACTGGTTAGGCTTACAAGAACAAAAGTGCTCACAATCGAATAGTACTATCAAGTATCATGGTAGAACTACAGAGTGCATCAGTAGTCATGCTACCTATCAAAATAGAGCGCATTGGTAGTCCTTGCTATCTTATCACAAACGCATGCTTGGCCAGGCATACGCCTAGATCTCATTGTCCCCTCTAGGTGGAACACTGATAAAAACCCTATCAACTAGGTTCCCAAAGTGCACAATGGACCAATGAATTTACTATCATTGGGAAGAGCGTTCTATCCATAGGGTCATATGGTTTCAATCTCATAAGAAACATATTGGTCATAAGACCATCAACATATAATATAAAATTCAGTCAAGATAGCAAATGGTTTCATATGAACTTGGTCCAAGGAAGAATGACCAAGCCATTTGCATTCATATAATGTAATCACATGGAACAATTCATTAATTGTTTGAGAACATCATAGGGATTTCAAATAATACGTGCATAATATAATATCATGTATAAGAGAATCATATGGGTGAACATTAAGAATGCTTGGTCATATCATTTCATGAAAGCAATAAGTAAATGCAATGTTCATACTTAACTCTACACAAACTTATCCTTGATTAGTTTGCTCAACAACAATCTCCTCAATTTCCTTGATTTTCTCCTCCTAAGAAATTTTTCCCAAATATTCAAAATTAGGGTTTTTCTTAATGAATAATACTCAATATGATTTCTTAATATTTAACCATCTTAGAGTTTCTATTTTTAATTCCCAACATCAATTTAATTCATCTCTTAAAGAAAATCTGAAATTTATTTCGAATCTACTGTTCACGTTACTATTCACGACAGTCCATAAATTCTGATTTCTTCGACATTAATTACTATTAATAGCTTCAAATGCTTGTAATAAATTCTATATACCTATAATTAACCATTCTAACTACCAGACTTTATTAATCTAAAAGAAAATGACATTTGAAGAAATTTTACCTTATTTGTTTAAAAACTGATTTCCTGAGAAAATCTGCTTGAAACTGCTGACTGATGCCTTAAAATCTGATAATCTAGGGATCTAATGCATTAATTTTGAGTATTAATGCATTAGAAAATAAATGAAACTAATCTGAGAAGAACTGAAGAAGAACGGAGAGAAGAAGGAAGAAAATCGTGAAGAAAATCGCTACTGGGCATTGGTTAAATAGGCTACTGCCTCAAAATTCCACTCGCTAGCTCGCCTTGGCAATGACACCTCGCATAAGCCAGCTCACAATTCCCACTTCGCCAATCCGCTTCAGCAATGCCACTTCGCATATGTTGCCTTGCCAAACTCTTCTTGCAAACTCATCTTCGCATATGCAGTCTCGCATATGCCTCTTCGCCAACTCACTTTGCCTATTTCCCTCTTCGCATAAGCCACCTCGTTAATGCCTCTTCGCATAATGCCACCTTGCCTATTCCTCTTCGCCAAACTCTATTTGCCTATCTCCCTCTTTGCACATTCCATCTCGGCAATGCCTCTTCGCATAATGCCACCTCGCCTATTCCCTCTTCGCCAAACTCTGCTTGAGAACTGCCTCCTCGCATTTGCTTGCTCGTAAATACCACTTCGCATTGCCGGCTCGCAATGCCACTTTGCATTGCTGGCTCGCTAATACCAATCTTTGCCGAGCTGAAACCCTTCCTCGACAACTTATATTTAATCTGCTCGCAAATGAGCTACAAACATCCAAACTTCCTAATTCTTTTTGTCACTTAAAATAGACATTTAGGGGTCCAACATATCCAAAATTCAAATCACAAAGATAACTACATAGACTATGGTGACTCTCTAAAATTCACCCTGACTTACTGCCCAAAATTCATCCGAACAGGCCTAAGAAATTCCACTCTTCACTGAGTTATACTTATCGAAATCTCCTGAAATTTTACAGCCAACATCACAACACATAAAGAAATATTTTTTATGTTTACACTTTTGGATCAAATAGTCTCAATCATTCCCAAAAAATTCAAACATACTCAGATTCCTACAGAAATTAATGAACCAGACAGGTCCTACTCAAGAAGGCATAACTCTTCACACACACAAAATTCTACAGAACCATTATACAGAATTAAAGATGAGATATACACCTATAACTTTTATATTTTACACTTTACCAAATCATTCCTTTAAATTCAAAAAATCAGCCTCACAAAAATCCACCCAGCAACTAGAAATTTCTGGATTTCCTCAAATATTCATATCTTCAATTAATTAAATTCAACAAACATACAATTAATAAAATAGCTCAAAAATAACAAATTTTACACATTGCAATAATGAGGAGATTGTTAATAAAAGAGATGGAGTTAGTTGATATGGGATTTTAATTAGAAATGTGTCCCAAGATCAAAACGAAGCTTTAATAGCCCAATTATATGTGAAGCCAATGCTGATTAAGGAGATTAAAGCTACATAGAATAAAGATCCCCAGTTAGCTAATTTAAAAGAAGATGAACAAGCTGGGAAAGCACCTGACTTCATAGTTGATGAAGGAGTATTAAAATATGGGCAATGATTATATGTGCCAGATGTAGATGCGCTTAAAGAGCGGATTATGAAAGAGATGCATTATGCACCTTTTAATATCCATCTTGGGGTGACTAAAATGTATCGTGATATAAATGAGTATTATTGGTGGCCGAATATGAAGCGAGATGTAGCTAAATTTGTGTCTACTTGTTTAGCATGTCAACAGGTGAAATTTGAACATCATAAGCCATCAATATTGCTATAAGAAATAGAGCTACTAGAATGGAAATGAGAACAGTGACTATACATTTTATAGTGGGCCTACCAAGAACACCATGGGGATATGACTCCATTTGGGTAATTGTTGATCGATTAATCAAATCGGTCCATTTTCTTGAAGTGAAAACAAGTTATTCAGCAGCTTAGTATGCGCAGTTATATGTTGATAAGATAGTGCGATTGTGTCACATCCCACTTCAAGATATGACAATCCAAGGGAAAGGGCTAGCTTAAGGCTACCAGTTCCCATAGAAACCATCCTAACTTCCAAATTATTAACTTATAAATTATTTACGAAAATTTTGCCAAAGTCTTCTTTGTAACTATAATAATCCCAAGTTACGACTCATTCAATTTAATAATAAACACAACCTGCAAGGAAAGTAACACTTCTAAAATCCTATCTTATACCCTTAACTTCCATTTCTCATATCACATTTTCATACTTCAATTAATAATCCATTAATAATTATGCAGTAATTTAATTAAAGTTTAAATATTTTTAACCAATGTTAACTAGGTCATTAATATAGTATTTATACATGCGCTATACTAATGACAAAATTATGGAGCAACTCTAGAGTAAATAAAATACAATAAATTATTTACAGATGAGGCAATTACATAGATACTGCTGGTTCCAAGCTCAAATGGAGGAGATGGGTTGGAACCACCACTATCTACTATAGACCTAAAAATATTGAACCACAAGGAGGTAAGAAATTAATCTCAGTGAGTAATACACATATTATCTTACTCATGAGGCTAGGTGAGGGAATTTCTCACAAGGAAGATAATAATAACATGAATATATAGATAAAATATACAATAACAATAGAGGTCATCAGTTAATTAAAGATTCATAAAAATGAGGTCATTCAATATGTAGGTTCGGTTATTAATATCTTCACATTGGCATTAAAGATACATATCGTATGATATTATCATAAAAATGACAGATTCATTATTGGTCATTTAAATAGAGACTACAATTTGGTAGCATGTTATTTACTCATACAGTTGATTAGACTGCATGGCTAGGACCTTAACCCCCTCCTAGCTAGGATCATTAAATTATTGTGCACAATATCATTAAAACTTCTATCATTTCATTAATCCCATATATAGTTCTTAATCATTAGGTGTCAAAGAATAACTTAAGCACTTTCAAGGTTTTCAATCCATAAAATATTTGGCTAATCATGCAAATTCAATCAAAAAGAATTATTTGGAATTTTAAAAGATATAAAAATAATAATGGATAATACAATTGATGTTTTCGGCCAATAATGAAAATTTCAAAGCAATTTCTATAACTTGGTTTAAATACAATATCAAGTAAAACAATGTGTATATCACTCACCTTAATAAGCAAAAATCCAACAATCACCCTTCCTTTTTTATTCAACAAAGACAAAAGAGCTGATCATGAACCTCTTTGTCATCCCCTTTAGATGCTACATATATAATTAAATATAATTTAGTGTCAATTTGATAGGAACTTTCATTAACTAAAACTTTAATTAATCAATTTCCCTAAAATTCCTAAATCTTAGGGTTAATTTCAGCTTTCATTCTACTGATAGCCTTGGTTCTCTCAGTCATATCTCTCCCTATATTTATCCAATTTCTTAAATTATTTTTCCTGATTAAACTAGACATCTCAAGATCTAACATATCCAAAATTCAGATTTTTCTAAATACTACACAATTTATGATGGAATTTCTAAGTCAGTCCTGCATCCTATAATCTACTCTTCAATTCCTACGTGAGCAACCCCTACTTTTTCACTTGTAACTCATTATGTAGATATTCAAATTCTATTTTGTTTTCACAAAATTTTAGCTAAGAATAATAAATAAAAAAATTATGTTTTGATTTTTCCACGATTCCATCTTTAAAGTTCTCAAAAACTTAAAAATCAGTAGAGTTTCTCTGTCTAAACCTTAACCTGAACCAACAACACTCAGTATTTTATATCTCTTTACATAGTAAGAATTTGATAAAAATTCCTTAAAGAAAAATAATCTACACATGTATATTTACAACTTTTATGTTTTGTTAATTTTCCAATTCTAATTTTAAAGGTACAAAAACTTAGTCTCAAAATTCTATCAAGGCACAAGAATTTTAAAATTTTCAAAGATTTGCTCCTAATCTAACTTTCTTTCTCCAATTAGACCTCTAAACTATCATTAAAACTCATTAAATTAAATTATAAAGAGAGTTAAATATTTTATCTCTTGAAGCCCTTTGAATAATTTCCTTTAACTATCTATAAATTTGATGAAGAAAAGGAGCTTCGGAGATAAAGGTATGAAGATTGATGAAGATAGAGAGTGGTTTGAGTGAGTGAGGTGAAGCAAAATTTTAGAGAATTTTTATGGTATAATTTTTGTCCAAGAGAAGAGGAAGAGGAAGATGATGATAATTTTTTTTTAATTATAATTATTTATAGACTATTATAACCAATTATGAATTTAGAAATATAAAATTCAAGAAAAAAAGACAGAGAAATGTATGTAAGCTCATTTATGTCTAAGTTAATTTGAAATAAATGAATCAAATTATTTTTAGTGGAAGAAGCTCCACTTGGCCAGTCACCTTGCACCATTTCATCATTATTATTTTTTTAATTATTTTAATTTCTAGTCAAATTTTGACTCCATCTCTCACAATTTATAAAATTATCACTTTTCCTCTTCTCATTCTTCTCTCTTTTATTTCTCTAGTTAAGCATTTAGATTTTATTAATTTCATTCAATTCTATTTTTAATTTATTCATTATTAATAAAATTTTAGGCATGTGAAGAAAAATTAGACACAAGATTGCTTTAGAATTTATTAAAAATCGAATACCGAAGGGTGATCAAACCTAGATTTTCTAAGTTTTTCTTTTAAGTCTTTTAATTGATTTAATTAATTAACATTCTTTCTAATTCCATTTAATCCTCTAATTTTTTTTTCATGCTACTAATCTACCCAACTTAGGTTAACTATAATTAATTATAAGCAATGTACCTTCTAAAATCTATGAAAATCGACTATCGATGTTTTTTTCTTGTAACTATCTTTAATCGTTTTAAATTTTCAATTAGGGTTATTACAGATTGCATGGTGTGCCATTGACCATCATATTTGATCGGGGGACTTAATTCACTTCACAATTCTGGAAAAAGTTTCAAGAAGCGTTGGTAACCCAATTGAACTTTAGCACAACCTTTCTATCCACAAACTGATGGGCAAAGAGAATGTACCATTCAAACATTGGAAGATATGTTTCACTTATGTGTACTTGACTTTCGTGGAAATTGAGATTGATATTTACCTTTGATCGAGTTTGCTTATAATAATAACTATCATTCTTCCATCGGTATGACACTATATGAGGCTCTATACGGCAGAAAATGTATATCACCAATTTGTTGGATAGAACCTGGAGAAAAGCACATAAAAGGACCTGACTTGATTAGAAAAATGATAGGGAAAGTTCCTATCATTAAAGAAAAAATGAAGATTGTTTTTAGCCGACAGAAGAGCTATGTCGATCCTAAGCGGAAAGATATGCATTTTTCAGTGAACGATCATGTATTCCTTAAAATATCATCAATGAAAGGCGTAATGCGATTTGGCAAGAAAGGAAAGCTTTCGCCAAAATACATTGAGCCATTCGAAGTATTGGATAAAGTCAATAATTGTCACACCCCAACTTCAGTGGTGCGATGGTCCTAGGGCAAGGGTAGGCTTAAGGCCACCATAAACCCGTAGAACACTCATATCCTGTATCTCATTCATATTACATATTTATATCCAATCTAGATATCATTGCAAATATTCATTTCTATAGTTCATGAAATCATAATTCATACTTTTATATTTATCATCATATAATTTCCTCTTGTTCCTTACTAATCAAAAGATACATCCCACATCACTAAAGAACAAGAGCAGCCCAAAATGTAATAGTTCATACATCAAAATAATATCATCCTCAGTAACTAACTACGGAGCTCTAGAGTATACTCCCACTACATACAATACCATAATATAATTCAATGAATATATATACATCAAAATAATTACGGTGGAGACTTCTTGGAGGAATAAATCAAGAAGCTCGGTCTTCTATATTAGCTCTCTCTAGAGCTACACTATCACCTGAAATCCATAGAAGAGGAGTAAGCCTTCAACTCAGTAAGATACGAACATGCAATATAAAAGAAATATATCAATCCCAAGGAAAAGAAAATCCAAGGAACATGGGTAAGAAAATATCATATGGTTATGCTTACAAGAACAGAAGTGCTAACAATAGAATAGCACTATTAAATCACATGATAGAACTGCAGAGTGCATCAGTAGCCTTGCTACCTATCACAACAGAGTGCATCGGTAGTCCTTGCTACCTTATCACAAACACATGCTTGGCTAGGCATACGCCTAGAGCTCATGGTCCCCTCTAGGTGAAACACTGATAAAAACCCTATCAGCTAGGTTCCAAAAGTGCACAATGGACCAATGAATTTACTCTCATTAGAAAGAGCGTTCTATCCATAGGGTCATACGGTTGCAATCTCATAAGAAACATATTGGTCACAAGACCATCAATATATAATATAAATTCAGTCAAGTTAACAAATAGATTTCGTATGTACTTGATCTAAGGAAAGATAACCAAATCATTTACAATAAATATACATGGTAATCACATGAAACAAATTGTCATTTTGGTTTGAGAATATCTTAGAAATTTCAATTGATAGATCAGAAATACAATATCATATAACATATGAATCATATATGTGAATATTAGGAAAGCTTGGACAAGTCATCTCAAAGAAACAATAAGCATATGGAATATTCATACTTACCTCAAAACAATTTATCCTCAGTTACTTGTACAATTAATAATTCTCCTTTACTTTCTTGAATCCTCTTGTCCAATGACATTTTCCCAAATGCTCAAAATTAGGGTTTCCTCAATCAATAATACATATTATGATTTTTTATAATTTTAATCATCTTACATCCTTTATTATTGTTTCCTATCATCAATTTAATTAATCTCTTAAGAAAATTTGAAGTTTAAGAATTTGCTTACTATTCATGTTACTGTTCATCAAGTTCCATAAATTCTGATATCTTGAATATTAATCAAAATTAATAGTCTTAAATACTTATAATAGAGTCTATATACTCATATAGATCTATTCTATCTATCAAAAATTCTTACTCTAAAGAGAAAATAAAGTTTGGAGAAAATTACCTTATTTTTCTCAAAATTGAGTTCCTGAAGAATCTGACTTGAAAATAATGATCACAGCCTTAAATGCGCTATCTTAAAGATTTAATGCATTAATTTCGAGTATTAATGCATTAAAAGCAATCAGGACAGATTTGAGAAATATAGGAGAAGAAACGAGAATGAACGAAGAAAAGAGAAGAAAAATATATCGTGAAATAGCTACTACATCTCCTCTTAAATAGACTACTGCCTCTCAGCTTCCCACTTTTCCAATCTTGCTTCGCATATGCTACCTCGACAATGCCTCTTCGCCAAACTCGTCTCGCCTAACTCCACTTCGCATATGCCACCTCGGAAATGCCTCTTCGCCAATCTCGCCTCACCTATCTCCGCTTCGCATATGCCACCTCGACAATGCCTTTTCGCCAATCTCACCTCGCCTATCTCCACTTCGCATATGCCACCTTGGCAATGCCTCTTCGCCAAACTCGCCTCACCTATCTCCACTTAGTATATGCCACCTCGGCAATACCTCTTCACCAAACTCGCCTCGCCTAACTCCACTTCGCATTAAAATGGCTCGCGAGCGAGATAAAGAAGTCCAAATATCCTAATTCTTTTTCCCCAGTTAACTTAGACACACAGGCTACAATTTCATGCTTACCCCTCCAACTCGATCAACCTCTAACTGTATTTTTAAAATCGAGGAACCACCTTGCACTACCTATTCTGCTGAGCTGGAAAACCTTCCTTGTCACTCCACACTAAACCAACTCGCAATTGAGCTACAAACACCCAAATTCTTTAATTATTTTTGTCTCTTAAAATAGACACTCAGATGTCCATCATAACCAAAAATGCTAATCTAATAGGAAATCAACAAATTTTATGGTGAATTTCTAAATTCACCCAAACTTTATTGCCCAAAAACATCCGAATAGGTCTGATTAATTTCAATCTCAACTGAGCTATACTTATCCAATTCTCCTGAAATTTTACAGTCAACAATATAACACATAAAGTAACATTTCTCATGTTTACACTTTTGGCTCATTCAGTCTCAAACATTCCCAGAAAAATAAACATTCTCAGATTTCCTGCAGAAAATCGTGAAACAGATAGGTTCTGGTCGAGGAGGCATACCTCCTCACACACACACAATTTCACAAAACCCTTTTGCAGACCTAAAGATAAGATATAAATCTACAACTTTTATTTTATATTTTTTTTTCACTTTTCCAATTTATTCCTTTAAAATTATGAAATCTACCTCACAAAATCCTTCCTGAATACAGATTCTGAATTTCTCAAAGCATTAATTTATCCACAATCAATTTAACAACATACAATAATATATTTATATATATATAAAAATATGACAGGTATTACATTCTTCCCCCCTTAAATAAATTCGTCCTCGAAATTAAAGAACTTACCTTAAACTTGAAATAAATGGGGATACTTGGTTCGCATAGACTGCTCACTCTCCCAAGTACACTCTTCTATAGCTTGATTTCTCCATAGAACCTTAACCATTGATATATCTTTATTCGTTAGCCTCTTGATCATTCGGTCCACAATGGAAATTGGAACCTCTTCATATGTTAAATCTGGTTGAAGGTCCACTGCTGGAACTTGCAGCACATGAGAAGGGTCTACCATATATTTTCGAAGCATAGACACATGGAATACTGGATGCACATTATCCATGCTAGGCGGTAAAGCCAACTTGTATGAAACTTCTCCAACCTTGCTCAGAATTTCAAAGGGTCCAATAAATCGTGGAGATAACTTGCCTCTCTTGCTAAACCTTAAAACTCCATTCATTGGTGAGATCTTTAAAAATACTAGATCTCCAATGAAAAACTGAAGATCTTTTCTCTTTGGATCGGCATAACTCTTTTGGCTGCTGAAAGCTGTCTTTAATCTCTCCCGGATCAGTGGAATCTTTTTTGATGTATATCTTATCAATTCTGGTCCCTCGATATGCCTTCCTCCAACCTCATCCCAACACAAAGGAGATCTGCATTTCCTGCCATATAATGCTTTGTAAGGAGGCATCTGAATCGTGGAATGGTAGCTGTTGTTGTAGGCAAACTCTATCAATGGCAAGTGCTTATCCCAATTTCCTCCAAAATCTAGAGTGCACATCCTCAACATGTCTTCTAGAGTTTGGATGGTCCTCTCTGATTGCCCATCTGTTTGCGAATGAAAAGCTGTGCTGAAATCAAGCTGTGTACCCAAGCACTCTTGTAATTTCCGCTAAAATCTCAAGATGAACTAAGTACTCTATCCTAGATAATCGAAGCTGGAACCCAATGTAGCCTGACAATCTCCTTGACATAAATCTGCGCATATTTCGAAGCTGTATAGGTCGTCTTGACGGGTAAGAAATGAGCTGACTTGGTTAATCTATCAACAATAACCCATATTGAATCATGGCCTCTTGAAGACCTTGGCAATCCAATCACAAAATCCATAGTCACCCTCTCCCATTTTCATTCTGGCAGTGGCAACTCTTGAAGTAATCCAGAAGGTTTCGAATGCTCGAATTTGACTTGCTGATAAGTTAGACATTTAGCCACATATTCTGCAACATCTCTTTTCATTCCACTCCACCAGTAAGAACTCTTGATGTCGTGGTACATTTTTGTTGCACCTGGATGCACACTACAGTTAGAATGGTGAGCTTCCTTGAGAATCACATCCTTCAATCCATCCACAACTAGAACAAATAATCTATTGTCCCAGTCTCAACACACCAGCAACTATAGTAAAACTGGAAGCTCTTTCTGTCTCCACATCATTCTTTAGCTTTACCAATTGAGGATCCTTATCTTGTGCTTCCCTTATCTAATCAATAATAATCGGCTTAACTTGGAAATGAGCTAAAAGCGTTCCTGAATCTGACAGATTCAAACTAATTCCCATCTCACGCAAATTCTGCACCAATCTCACTAGAGATCTCCTACTAACTTGGATATGGTATATACTTCCCAAAGACTTCTTACTTAATGCATCTGCCACTACATTTGTTTTTCCTGGATGGTACAGTATTTCACAGTCATAATCCTTAAGCAATTCAACCCACCTTCTCTGCCTAAGGTTAAGATCTTTCTACTGAAATATATATTTCAAACTCTTATGATCTGTGAAAATTTCACACTTCTCTCCATACAGGTAGTGTCTCCAGATCTTCAATGCAAATACTACTGCAGCCATCTCCAAATCATGCGTAGGGTAATTCATCTCATGCTTTCTCAACTGTCTTAAAGCATATGCTATCACCTTACCATGCTACATAAGCACACAACCAAGCCCTATTCTCGATGCATCACAGTACACCGCAAATTCTCCTTCACCAGACGGCAAAACTAAGACAGGTATTGTGGTGAGACAAGTCTTCAACTTGTGGAAACTTCCTTCACAAGCTTCATTCCATTGAAATTTCACTTGCTTCTTAGTAAGCTTGGTCAAAGGTGCTGCAATCTTGGAGAAATCTTGCACAAATCTCCTATAATACCCTGCCAAACCCAAGAAACTTCTAACTTCTGAAACGTTTGTGGGTCTAGGCCAATTAAGGATTGCATCCACTTTCTTCAGGTTAACTTTAAGTCCTTCCTTACTCACCACATGCCCAAGGAAACAAACACTATCCAGCCAAAACTCACACTTGGAGAATTTGGCAAACAACTCATGCTTCCTCAAGGTTTGTAATACAATCCGAAGATGTTCTTCATATTCTTCCTTGCTTCTAGAATATATAAGGATGTCATCAATAAACACAATGACAAACTTGTCCAAAAATGGCTTGAACACCCTATTCATTAAATCTATAAATGCAGCTAGTGCATTAGTCAACCCAAATGGTAGCACTAAGAACTCATAGTGTCCATATCTGGTCTAGAAGGCCGTCGATATATCTTCATTCCGAATCTTTAACTGATGATAACCCGACCTCAAGTCTATCTTGGAGAAATGACTTGTCCCCTGCAACTGATCAAATAAATCATCTATTCTTGGCAAAAGATACTTGTTCTTGATGGTAACCTGTTGAGTTGCATGTAGTCGATACACAACCTCATAGAACCATCCTTCTTCTTCACAAAGAGTACAGGTGCTCCCCATGGCAAACTACTAGGTCTAATGAATCCTTTATCAAGCAAATCTTGCAACTGGATTTTCAATTCTTTCAACTCAACTAGTGCCATACGGTAGGGAGGAATAGAAATCGGACTCGTGCCAAGTAGCAACTCGATACCGAACTCTATCTCTCTATCCGGTGGCAACCCTAATAATTCTTCAGGAAATATATCCGGAAACCCATTGACTATCAGAATCTGCTCCATGTCTCTCACTTCTTTATAAGTGTCCCAGACATAGACCAAGTACCCTTGGCAACCCTTTCTTAACAACCTTCTTGCCCCAATGGCAGATATCACATTGTATGGTACTTCGCTCCGTTCCCCTTGAAACTCAAACTCCTCACCCGAAGGTGGTTTAAAGACTAGTTTCTTCCCATTGCAATCTATAGTAGCATA
>CANXYC010178973.1:0-29798 GCA_948193065.1 Aleurites moluccanus
CAAAATCCTTGAAACCATTACCAAACCTCTTCTAATAGTCTAAAATGAAGTCCTTGAAAGTTTCATACCATTTGGAGTTCATTTGCACATAAAACCAAAAACCAATCTCACAATAAGAATTGTGAGCTCACCCATTCTGCCCCAAAACATACATTTTCATAAATTACCTTCAAAATTTCTAAAACCTACACCAAGACACTCCTTACACTTCCAATAGATGACCTATTAAGTTTGATTCCATTTGGAATCCATTTGACCATCCAATTTGAAGATTGAAAGTTTGAACCCTAAGTGACAATTTGGGGTATTTTGTGAGAATTTCAAATTTCAGCAACTTCTCTTCATTCCTTGGGCTATTGGAGGTTGGATATCAACAATTTAGGGGCTGATATACATCATGGCTTGGTTCATGACAAGTGTTAATTAACATTTAACCTTGTCTTGCCATAAAAACCACTATAGTTTAGTGGATTATGTTGTGTCAAGTAACAATTACATGAAGAATATATGTGGGCATTTTTTAGTTGGAGTGGCTGGCTATCAAAATGAGAGAAGAGATAAGATTTTTTTTTTTTCTAAGTCTCTCAAGTTTTCTCTACTTCATCTCTTTCTTTTGGTTTTCCTTTTGGTTTAAGTTTGAGTTTTAGAACTTAAAGAGAAAAAAGGATAAAAGATAAAAATAGGTCATTACACTAAATTTGACATATATATTATTCTTAATCTTAACACAAACACTGTAGTAGTGTTAGTTGTGTTTAAGGTTAAGAGTGAGTGCAAATATCATAAGTTCCATAACAAGCTTGATGATTAATCCTTTTGTATTTACCAAGAACAAAAGGGCTCAAGGAAAAGAGTAGTGTTCCAGTACTAATACTTTGGATTGATCAAAGTCCCAACCTACGACTCCGGTGTTAGTGTATATGTGCCCTGTAAGCTATATTTGTATTATCTTTGGACATACTTTTGTAACTGAATTCCCATTATGGCAATATATAAAGGAAAATGCTTACCGATAGACCCGGGCGTGCAGTGGAAACACAGTAGAAGGTCAAAACTATAGGTCAATCAAATTTTCCAACCGGATTACCAAATTTAACACAAAATCAACATGCAAAGACTAAAAAAGGTAGAAGTGAGAAGAAGTAAAAATAAATTTTACCTCTTGAAGTGCAAAACACTTCTTTCTTCGCTCAGTCATCGAACACCCCAAATGTGATGCCTTTAGTCAGTCCACATGAGTCGTGGGTTCAGACTTTTATCTAACCTAAGTATAGTTGCTGGAACAATACTCTTTTCTTGAGCCCTTTTGTTCTTGACAAACATACAAGGATCAAACCATAAAGCTTACTATGGAACTTATGATATTTGGAAATTTTATTTGTCTTAACACAACTACACTACATAAGTGTATATGCTAAAGACAAGAATAATTTATTTATCAATTCAAGTGTAATGGCTTAACACACAATCTTTAATCTTAATTTCTTTTAAGTCTTTTAAGTACAAAACTTAAACTTAGACTAAAAGAAAAAACCAAAGAAAGAGATGAAGTAGAGAGAAAAATTGAGAGTCTTAGAAACAAATTCCATCTCATTTTTTAATTGTGTTGGCCGGCCATTACACTCTACTAATGACCAAATATATCTTCATTTTAATGTTGTTTGACATATAATCTTTCACTAATAAATTAGTGGTTAAAATTAAAACACTTGTTAAGTGTACTAAAACACTTATCAAGTAATTAATCAATGTGTCATCAACATTGCATGTAATTAGTGATATGGTAATGGCTAAGCATGCCATGTATCAACTAATGACATACAGACATATCACCATCAACTTTAGGGTTTAAGGGTTTTAAACCCTAAAATCCCATTAGGGTTTCCATAACCCTAAATTCAACATTTATGGATTTCTATCCCCTAATAAATCACTAATTATACAATTTGTCAAATATCAATTTAGTCCTTCAATTTATTCCTTTTATCAATTTATAACAAATATAAATTAGGACAAATTGACAAACTTTAATTTTTGGAATTAAGCATTGGGACATGCTAGGGTCCTACTTTATCCAATTGTTTTAATTAAAATAGTTTCAATCCAAAAACCACAAATATATTTTGTGTGACTTTCTAGGTTCACGTCTAATTAGCATTGGAATTCAACATTACAAAAATGTCTAATAAAGCTATTTTCTCTATCAATCGGAAAACCCTATTAATCAAATTGATCCTATAAGTCATGAGTGACCCCTAGCATTGGATATTGTGACTACCTAATTAGAAATGAATATTAAAGGAAGGTTAACATTCCATGAATCTATTAATGATCATGATTATATGTACTAGAATCCCTTTATTACAAAGTCCCAGTTTCGGCTAGGATCACGGCGGGATGTCAAACCCTAATAATAAAACTCTATGAATTTATCATTCTATTCTTTCTTGATTAAATTAGATTCTCATTAGAAAGTGTCGTTTCTAATCAATCTAAAGTACCTCGCCAAGGATTTAATCATCAAAAAGAACTCGACATCATAGGACTTTAACCCCGTTTACTCAGAGAAATTAATTCCATATTTGGCTGACGACGGGCTCACTTTATAATCAACCAGATCTAACACATGCCCATATACCAGTACATGGATGGCCTAACATAAAAGCAGTATCAAACTCTAATCAACTACATATGAGACAGTCGTGTCCCCTCAGGTCAAAGGATTATATGCACAATCGATATTTGGATGACAGTCAATTGACAGATAGTAAAATCCCATGTCGTTCTCATCCCACGTCACTGATCAACATTTAATCAACTAATGATTAAATATCTAGGTGTTTTTCCTATTTACCATAAATAAGCAGTTTGTGACTCACTACTTCCATTCCATTAGTATCCAACTAACTGGAAGATAAACAGAGGTGATGGTCTATCTGGACAAATGCTACCTAAGTGAGGAGTCCTATGACCATGAACATATTTTAAGATCTTGTACTCAATATTGTTGTCACACCATTCTCCAATATGAGAAAAACTTATCTAACAAGAATCTTATGGACTAGTATTCTAAAAAAATGAAAGCATTACACATCATCATAAATAAGAATACTATTTATTGCCATTATGGGAAAATTTGGTTACAAATAATTACATCAAAGTAGCATTGCTCTAGTGTATACTATAATATCACCAACAATATATAGAGTATTCTTTATTTCTGTTGGTTGTATATTTATGTTGAGAATATTGTCCCTAAATACTTGTGAGATTAATGTTTCTCGGTTGATGAGAATGGAGTGACCATTCAATCTGATACGAGTACTTTAAATATGTTCATGGCTATCGGACTTTTAGCTTGGGTCGCACTAGTTCCGGAAAGACCATCACCTCTGTTTATCGTCCTAGTTAGTTTGGAAGGGAGCAGTGGGTTACTATCCGCTTGACTGGGTGTCAGGATAAACATGTGGTGTCATGTCCCGATTTCGGATCATAATGGTCCTAGGATGCAGGAGCTGCCAGAGGCGACCAGCACCCGTAGAACCCAGTATCACATCTATCAATCACATACTATACATATCAATCTATAGCCATATAATCACTTAAGCACTATTCATTTTGTTACTTTGTCATTCATTATGTATCTTTTTATAAGTATCATCATCATAAACACATTTACATTTATACTCCAAAATAGATATCATACACATATATATACAATTTGTCTATACCATTATATAATACCCATGGAGCAGCTATATATACATATATAAAGATACAGTGTTAAATAATTATACCGTCTATACAGTATAGCAGAAATCCTCAGAGGAATAGAGCCAGAAAACTGCCTCTACTCTGTACCTGGAAAGGGAAATAAATGAAGGGGTGAGTATAAAAATACTCAATGAATCTAATATGCATTGACCAATAGAAATGGTTAGATATCAATAATAATAGGCAGATATACAATGAATAATAATCTGCTCATCAATATTAGAATACAGTAAATGACTGTAGAATTAGTAAACAGTACAATGGAACTATAATCAAGTCAATGGAATATATATCATGTAGATATGATAGATAAGATAGATAGGACAAATATAGGGCCATGAAATGCATATCACATGTATCCATCATGTATCAATAAACATAAGACTGATCAGAGCTTATGGTTAGGACTATTAACCCTTCCCAGCTATGGTATCATTATATAATGTGCACATTGCAGACAGTATATACCCACTACCCTGTCGGAGAGGCAGTAGCTCTGTCAAATCTCATCTGAATCAATAAGAACATGGAACAAGTCAATCATTATCAATATACAATGACAATCTCATCAAGTAGCAGTAGCTCGTGAATTTAATCAAACGAGACTGCGATATAGCAAAGGATAAGCAATAAATGAATCAATAAACAGTAGTAATATGATTAAAAATTAACAATGGGATGAACCAAAAGTTGGACAAATCAAGTCAAGAAGTTGGCTCAATTGGCATGCCAATATCGCTGGCGAACGATGACATTCAAATGGTAGGCCTATGAATTTGAACTAGGTATTTCATCGAACACTTGGTGTGCAATATTCAATAGACATTTTGGCAAGGTTTTGGTGCAACATTAAAATTGCCCCAATATCAATCAACAAGTACAAAATGTAGGTTATTCAATAGGCATTTAATTTCCAACAATAAACATCATTTAAAAGATCAAAAGGGCATGGAAAATCAAAGGAAAAACAAGAATAATCCAAGGCAAAAATGCCATCAATGCATTCTACCAAGGTAGTCTTTTCAAGGTAAGTTTCCAAATTTCAATTCAATACTTTAGGCATAACAAATGATGCATATTAAACTCACCTAGCACTTTAAATCACTTGAATTGCATACTTTGCCACCAAAGTCTTCAAAGTAGGCAAAAATGGCAACTTTTCAATTCTTTGCTTTCCATATCAAACCAATCACATATAATCCATCTATTAGCCATCAATTAATATAATCTAACCTCATTTAATATTAACTAACACTAATTCAAAGATTCATCTCTTACAACTTTGAATTAGGGTTTCCAAATTAGGGAAAACCTATCAAATGCATCAATTGATGCAATTAAACACATTATCCATTCTATTTAACATCCAAAACATAGAAATCAAGCATTGAACCAAAGAAATCACATCTTTACCTTGATATGAAGAATGGGCCGAAATTTAATAGCCAAGGATTCTTGAAATTTCTTGATTTTCCAAGTAAACCAATGTTAGAAGTCAAAGAATCAATGGTTTGATTCAAGTTTTCTTTTGATTTCTCTTTTGATTTTTGCAAGAAATTTGGTGGGAGAAATGGAGAGAAATTTTCGGCCAACATGAAAGAAGAAGAAGAAAATGGCCAAAAAATACCATAAGGCATGCTTATATATTAAGTCTAAATTGACAAATTGCATTTAGATCGTTAAATTTCAAATAATCATACTTTTGCCATATTTCCTTCTGTAATTTATTTTGACAATTCTGTTTAAAATTGGATTTCAAAGTGGCAATTCAAATAGCTTATTTTTATTTATACTTTATTATAAAAATAGTTTCAGAGCCATTCTGAAACTCAAACAAACAGTTTTTCACTATACTCCTAAAGTTTTACTTATTTACGATTTTGCCATCACTTACTTTTTCAGTGTTCCTAAAAATTTTTCAACTCTTTCTTTTTACCATAATTTCACATATATTTATGTGATTCTTTACCCCTGGTCAAAATCATAAATTTATCTATCGACCGGACTGTTATTTTCTCGGCAGTGTTATTGACACCGACGTCTTCCGAGAAAGTATTATTAATACATTTTAACTGTGTCTCAAAAATTCTCTTTAGTTATTTTGATGTTCCCAAACCAAAAACTGATTAGATAACTTTTCAATCATGGTAGTATTTCTTAGGATATTACATTCTACCCCTCTTCAAATAAATTTGTCCTCAAATTTAAAATAACACATACCTCAATATTGAAATAAGAACAGATACTTGGCTTTCATGTTTTATTTATTCTCCTATGTACACTTTTCTATAGACTGATTCCTCCACGATACTTTTGCCATTGAAATCTCTTTATTTCCACAACTGTCAGACTTGTCAATCTACAATTCTATTGGCATTTCCTCATTTAACATTTCCTCATTAACATCAATATCTTATACTTTCAATACATGTAACGGGTCTGGCACATATTTTCATAGCATCAAGATGTGAAACACCAGATGAACATGACTCATATTGAAAGGAAAAGTCAATATGTACATTACATTACCATTCCTTTTCAATACCTCAATTGGTCCCACGTATCTCAATGACGGTTTTCCTTTCTTGCTAATTCTCATAACACCTTTCATAGATGAAATCTTAAGAAAAACGTGGTTACTAATAGCAAAATAAGCGTCCTTTCTCTTCGGATCCACATAACTCTTTTATCTGCTAAAAGCAATCTTCATTCGTTCTTTGATAATTGACATCTTTTCCATTGTCTCTTTTATCAACTCTAGACCTTCTAACTATTTCTCATCCGATTCAATCCAACATATTGAAGACTGGTATTCTCTACCATGAAGTATCTCATATGGGGCTATTTCGATAAAATAATGATATTGTTGCTATATGAAAATTCAATCAGTGACGAATATTGATCCCTATTACCTTTAAATTCTAGAACACTTAACCTTAACATATCTTCTAATGTTTGTATCATTCATTCTGATTGTCCATCTGTCTGTGGATGGAATGTTATACTGAACCATAGCTGTATATCCATAGTTTCTTGAAACTTCTGCTAAAATCGAGAAGTAAACAGTTTCCTTCTATCAGACATTACCATTACAGGCACTTCATGAAGCCTTACAATCTTATCATATATAGCTGTACAATACCTGTTCCCATTTTTTACTTGGGTAACTATATCTCCTGTAGTAAACCATACAACTTATGGTACTCAAACTTAACCTATTAACAGGCTAAGCATGTGGACACAAACTTAGCCACATTTTCTTTTCATATTAGGCCATCAATAAATATCCTTTAAACCATGATACATCTTGGAAATTCCAGAATATACACTATATGAAGAATAATGGGTCTTTCTTAAAATCCGATCCCGGAGTCCATTAACATCGATCACACATAACTATTTATCACATGTCAATTTACCATCCTCATATGTGAACTCTGATGCTTAACCCTTTTAAACATCTTCCTTAAACTTCATAAGATATGGATCCTAATCTTGTGTCACTTTAATATCATCAATTAACAATGGTTTGACACGAAATTGGGCTATTAGAGCCTAGTTACGATTCTGAAATCCCAAATCTAGCTCCATACCCATATCAATTAGCTCATTCATTTCACGAATCAAAGATTTTCTGACAATTAAGTTGTGAGCTAGACTGCCATATACTTTCGACTAAGAGCATCTGCTATCTGGTTAATGATTACAACAACATATTTCAGAATGACAGTTTATAGAGAACATAATCCTGAGTAATTTAATAATTAATTGGGTAATAATAAGTAGATAACTGGATAAGTTATGGGTTCTACATGTGTCGGTCTCCTCTGACAGTTCCTGCATCCTAGAACTGTCATGTTTCATTTTTGGAACGTGACACTGCTATTCGCGACCGATCTTTAACATAGGATAGCCAACCTTAGTTCTTTCATCCTGGTCGGCGCATGCTCTAGGGTGACTGCTGAAGGGATGATTTTTGGCAAGTCAAAATTTTCTCTCTCACTTTCTTTCTTTTCTTTCTTTTTTGTTTTCTTTTCTTTTTTTTCAGTACACACATATATATATATAATAAAAATTATTTAAAAAATATATTATAACTAAATTAAGAATAACTAAGATACTAATAATTGAGTAAGAAAATATAATTAAAAAAGTTAATAATTAATTTTATATTTATATATAGAGAGTTAACATAACATAAATGTTATTTTTTTAGCCTTCCAAAAAAATATTAAGGTCATTTTTAAGTTAGAAAGAGGGAGAGAGAATTAATAGTAAATTACCAGGAGAGGGTTGAGATGAATTATTTTTATAATATTATTTTAGTGTCTTAAAAAAAATAAAAAATAATATAAAGAACATATTCCCTATAAAAAACAAAGATAGTAAAATGCAAATTCGTAAATGCATGCTACAGTGAAAGTAATAAAAAAAAATTGTTACAATAAAACTAGAGTTGGATAAAAAAAATAATCACAAATTCCTATACGACAAAATCGAAGAAAATCATCAGCCAATAATGAATATAAGTCCTTGCAAATGATGAAGGAAAAAAAATAGATTGCCATAATATATTGAACATAAAAGCATATGGATTTTTCTTATAATAAACAACACTGAAAATATTTTATTTTAAAATTTTATAATCTAAAATTTTAAAATATAATATTATAAAATTAAAAAATTTTATTTTAAAAATTTAGATAAATATAATTAATTCAAGATATATATAAAATGATACATCTTATTATTTATTTTATTATTAATCAAGTAAATTTAAATAAAAAATAATTAAATTAAAGAAAATTACCATCATAGCAGTCTTATTGGAGTAATATTAATATAAAATATTTAAGATTCAAAATAAGTGTTTTTTTAGCAAAATAATTATTATTTTATAAAAAGAAAAATAATCTATCAATAATTATATAAATTAATCTTAAATTAATTTTCAATATAAATAATACAATACAGATGCAAAGGGAAAATGGAAGCATTGAGTTTTGAGAAGACAGCAAGTTCGCAGAAAAGAATAATTAACTAAAAAAAAAAATGGCAAAATGTTAACTCATCAGTCACGACAAGATGAGTGTGTATGTTAAATAAACTCACGCGCATGTATTTACCGCAAATACGACTACCCCCATCCTTGTCGGATTGTATGGTGTTTGTTTTTTACGACCTCTTTAAGCGCGTGATGGTTCTCTCTCCTCTCTTTAAAATCTCTCCCCTTCAAAATGAAATTTAAAAAATAAAATTAAAAAAATATTAATGAAATGAAAATTGTTGGTTGATTTCTTTCTTTTTCTCTCTCTTCTTACAACCTCCCTTAATATTCTCTCTTTCCTTCTCCTCTGTCCACCAAGAACCTTCTCTCTTTTTATTTTTAAAAGCAAAAATAAAAAATAAAAATTCATTTTTGCAAAATAGAAATCAAATACAAAACCTTGCCGGTAAACCTCCTTAGAACAGCCCATTAGATGACGACGATGATCCTCAATCATTGTTGACCCTTCGGAAAAAAAAAAAAAAAAAAAACCCTAATCGAAAACAAATAGAAAATAGACAGATAAAAGAAAAAATTACAAACATAATATCCGTCCCCAGTTCATCCGATCGATTCACGGCCGAGTCATGAGACCGATTCAATCTCCACCGGGCTCCGCAACCGGAACCGGCGCTGGCCCAGGAACTGCCAATCGAAACCGTTCGCGCAGGCGATCTGACTTAACCCTACCCCTTCCTCAAAGAGACCCAAAGCTAGCTGTTCCTCTTCCTTTGCCCCCAACTTCCAGCTCTGCCCCATCGACGAGTCATCAACAAACTAAGCAACTCAGCTTCTCGGACCTGGATCGAATAAATCGAATAGGAAACGGCAGTGGCGGCACCGTCTACAAAGCGATTCACCGTCCCACAGGGAGACTCTATGCCCTGAAAGTGATATATGGGAACCATGACGATTCGGTACGGAACCAGATCTGCCGCGAGATCGAGATTCTCCGCGGCGTCAACCACCCGAACGTGGTGCGATGCCACGAATTTTACGAGCACAGCGGCGAGATCCAAGTGCTACTAGAATTCATGGACGGCGGATCTCTGGAAGGGACCCACATCGGTGACGAGGCCCATTTATCGGACGTGGCCCGTCAAATCTTGAGCGGGATTGCATATCTTCACAAAAGAAAAATAGTGCATAGGGATATAAAGCCTTCGAATCTGTTAATCGATTCGAGGAAGAATGTGAAAATTGCAGATTTTGGGGTGAGCAGAATTCTGGCGCAGACAATGGATCCCTGCGATTCATCTGTGGGGACTATTGCCTATATGAGTCCTGAAAGGATCAACACCGACTTGAATCATGGCCAATACGACGGATATGCTGGGGATATATGGAGTTTTGGGGTTAGTATATTGGAGTTCTATTTGGGGAGATTTCCTTTTGGGGTTGGGAGGCAAGGCGATTGGGCAAGCTTGATGTGTGCAATTTGTATGTCACAACCACCAGAGGCGCCACCTACTGCTTCTAGGGAATTTCGTCAATTTATTGCCTGTTGTCTGCAGAGGGAACCGGCGAGAAGGTGGACGGCACCTCAATTGTTACATCATCCCTTTATATCCAGGAATAGTGGAGGCCATAGAGAGGTGAATCAGAATCTACATCAACTATTACCTCCTCCACGCCCTCTTTCTTAGTTTTTATTTTTCTTTCTTCTTCTAAATTTTAATTTTTCCTTATATCAAAATATATTATCATCTCCATGATTTTGATTTTACCTTACCTTGGCTTCTATTGTTATTGTTATTTTTTTTTCTTTTTTGTAATTTTTCATATGATGGGTTTGATTTTATTCTTAGGAGTAAATGGGTTTGATTTCAACTTCCAATTCAATAAGAATTGAATCAATCTGTCAGTAATGATAAAATTTACCAAGAGAAAAAAAAAATGCCCAAACTTTTAATTACAGTAGTTTCAATTTTTCGGAGGTTCTGAATTATTTTGCCATATTTGCTTATTTATGAGTACTGGAAAAATATTTAGGATGAATTCAATATGTTGGTTGATAATGTGGCTTTTACATTATGCCTTTGTTATCATGTAAATAATGCATGAGCATGAGCTGTTATTTGTATGTTTTTGGACATTAGAATAGGGTCACAGCTGCATAATATTTTTTTTACCCTTTATTTCTTCCATTCCATTGATTATTATTGGAGAAGTTCATAAACACATTCATTATTATCCGTAACAATCTGGAAGTCAGATTTATTTATTAAGTGAATTGTAAATGAAGGTCTGATAAGGATATTCTCTATGTGATTGTCGATGGAACTTGAAGCTAGCAAATAATGAAACATGGCTGAATATCTATAACTTCTTCCCTTTATTTGTATATATATTATTTGAATTCACCTTTGCATATCTATCATATAGTTGCTCTCTTACTTGCATTTGTTTTTTTTTTTTCCTACTACAAATTTTGTGGAGTCTTTATTTACTATGTATTTTTCTTCAGCATTAGTGAAATGAGGGACTCAAACTTGGGTTAGCAATGGCTATGCTATGAGGGACTCAAACTTGGGTTAGCATTGGCTATGCTTACTAATACATTTATTATGTTAATTGTAAGTGAAGGTCTGATAAGGATGCGCTCTTTGTGATTGTGGATGGAACTTCAAGTTAGTAAATAATGAAACAAGGCAGAATATCTATAACTTTGCCTTCTTGTTATTTGAATTTCCCTTTGCATACCTATCATTAGCTTCTCTCTTATTTATATTTTACCCCTCCTATAAATTTTGTGGAGTCTTTATTCATGAATTCAAATTCTTTGTCCCATTTAGGAATGGCAGCGGGACGGGTATGGAGCGAATATTGTCATACCCGATCCCGCCCCGCAACTTAAATTCATTAATCGCTTTGCCTCGCCACTTAAATTCATTACCTGACCCGCCACTCATCCTGTTTCAAGTACGAGGCAAGGGCAGACAGTAGGGAGGGGCAAATAAATGGATATATCCGTTTATCTGATTAACCTATGTTTTTTTTTTAAAAAAAATATTCTTAACATCAATTCACCTGTTAAGAATAATAATAGAGGGACTGAGAGGGTATTAGGGTTTCTTAGTAAATAATAATAATAATAATAATAATAATAATCATCGGGTCGGGTATGGATTGGGTATACTTTAAACCCGAATCAATGACGGATAATAATTTTAATATTTATATATGTCCTGCGATTAAATGGGACTGGTAAAATTCGACTTATTCGGATCGGGGCAAATCGAGTATCCATTGGGTCAGATAAAATTATCATCTCCAATTCACGTGATTAATGCTAGGAAACGAGAAAGTATAAGATTTTTAGAATCCGTAGTCAGCTTGACATCTCATTAAACAATAAAACTATCAAATGATAATTGTAGCTGTCATAAAATTAGTTATACTCTAATCTAAACGACTCAACTTTCAAAAAAATAAAGATGATGAATCAAACAAAAGAAATAACAATGTGAAGCTCTATATAAATTTTACAAATGAATATATAAAAATAATTATTACATATAAAACCTTTATTGCTGGAGGAATAAATGGAAGAGTTAACTTGATAATGATATAATTTATGACGCTCACTTATAAACTAGAAAAATAGGTGAAAAATGTGAGCGTTCAATTCAATGAACTATATAGAGCAACATAACCTACCATTCAAATACAATTAAATTATGTAAATATAGTATACTCAATCATCACACATCACATAGTCAATTAATACATCCCTATTAAGGCACCATTTATAAAATCACAAAATCACATAAATGCACCAAATCATCAAATCATCCAAGGAAGGGATATATGACTATTTGATTTCAAATAATGTCTCTTAAATTCAAATATAGGGTCTCAGTCGTCTCTGAACTAAATTAGGCAGCGTTGGCCCAAAGCAGTGCCAGTGAGCAAGTCCCCAAGGCGCCATACATCAGTCATAACTCATTAATCATACTCATTATATCATAGTCATAATCCTATCTAAATGGTCGTATGTCATCTTAATCCCATCCAACAACCATAAACAATACAATTTACACATGATCGCATTCCAATCATCACGTCACAACACCTTTCATCACATAAATACAACAAACTCAATCACGTTCATTATGCTCTTATGATATGATGCAAGTATGCAATAGAGCAATAAATAAATGAGTAAAATCGAATGTTATATTAAATTATATAACTCATTGATTTAATGACTAAGCTGACTAGTTTTTCTCATATCGCCTGAAGCCTGACGACTAGAAAATACCTGAAATACCTCACTATGGAACATACAAGAATTATTCGGATAAGAATAATCTAACTATTGATTTTGAAATTATAAGAAATGACTTCTTAAGAATTTGCTGAAATTTCAGCAGAACCTCTCCTAAAATTAGGACGTAACCCCTTGAAATAAAAATGATAACACTTCTAAAATATTAGCCCGTAGGCTCTCAACCATCACCTTAAATTCATTTTACCCCTCTTGAGTCTCCAACTCAACAGTAAATGATTATTATAAATTTTGCATGTCTCAATTATCTAATCCAAATAAATAAATAATTATTTATAATACTTCAATAAATATTTGAAACCAATTCCAATAATTATTCTGCAATTTAACTCCAATATTGGTCTCCAATCAATTCAATAAAATAATTATTTACTTAATTTTCAATTTATAACTATTTCACTAATTAATTATATTAAAATATTTTTGAATATCACCATTATCAATCTATTATCCTGATAATTTATTCATCAAACTCTAATAATTTAATTCAATTTAAATTAATTAATTCACTTAATTTTAACTATCGTCTCAAACAATTTTCTCTATAATAATTTAACTTACTGTACCTATATTCAATAAATATCATTTAAATAATTTCTATAATTACTTCAAATTAATTATATTAATTTATCTTAATTTATACACTAAATATAAACACAATTGTCAATTATTCACTACCTAAATATTCAAATACTAGTATCAATATTCAATATTTTTCATAAATTTTTCTCCAAAAATACTCCAAATAATTTAAAATGATTTTTAGAATAATTTAGAACTCACTCTTAGTTGCCGAAAAAGACAACTTTTTCATTTTTCGGTCTATGCTCCAATCACCAATAGGGGAAAAATAGGTGTCATTGAAAAGCTCATAATGAGGGGATTCCAATGGAACTGGTCTCATCAAAAATAGTAGCCAAAAAGGCTGAAATCTCATCAAAAATTCAACTCCCCTTTAGTTGAATAGTGTCGCCAAGCATGCTGGTGGCAACTCCTCTTCTTCATGGTAGCATAGGGAGGGCTCCCAACAAGCCAATTGTTGTCACTTTTTAGGCAAGCTGGTGCCACCTCCTCTTTATGGTAGTGCTTCCCAAGCTTGCTGATGGCAATGCCAAGCTTGGGCGACAAGAGTTCACTGTTCAACATTATTCCATTTGAATCCCACATCAGGAAATGTTGGAAGCTGACCTCCCACCTTTCTATTATAAATAGAAAGGCCCTCCCTCACTTCAAACACATACCGACTTGAGTTAGATTAAACTTTCTTTAGTCTAATTCGCCTTTTTCCCTTTATTTTATTTATTTATAAAATATAAAAAGCAGTTCTTTTTTCTTTAATTTCGAACTGATCCCTCTAGTTTCCCTTTAATATAAAGGGACAAAGACCTAAACTTTTAATTTCTTAAAGTTTTGGAGATCAAATTGGTTTTCTTTTATCCAATTTGAATTGAAGACAGAATTTATAATTTTCCCATAACTTTGGAAAGTGGAACTCCGTTCCAATGAGACAATCAGACTGCTGCCTCTATCTAAGTCCAAAAAAAAGGTACAATACTTAACTTACTTTTCAATTCTTTTTCATTAAGTAGAAGTGTAATACCCCAAACAGAGCTAGTTAGATGACAATAAACTGGAAGATTGAAAAGCAATAGTTATATAATGACAGAAATTGAAGATATGAAAAACAGTTACGTAAGATAGCATAGAACATAAGTAAATTTGAGGAATTAAGTAAATATGACAGAATACGACAGAATGTGACAAAATATGATAGAAGGAGACGAAATGTGATAGAATGATTAATGTTAGATAGACATGAGTAATTTAAGTTAATAAGAATTAATCAAGTTGGCAAGAGAAAATGAATGGTCAAAAAAATGACAGTAAGGAAAAATTCAGTACGGAGATTAAAGACTTAGGAGTAAGCGACTGTAAAGACAGTCATGGAATATTAAACAGAGTAAATGGAAGTCTGTAATAGAGGATTCATAATGGTCATAAGTTAATTAGAAATTAGTTGGAATGAAAAGAGGATGAAAGTGCAAATGAATAAGGTATTTTAGGGAGAAAAAGAGAATTTTCAAATAAAAGGCAAACGAGACCCACCAAATTTGTCACCATTTGCATAAGTAGGAAAAGTCAAAATTTTGGTCTTTTAAACCAAGTTTGGGCCGGCCATATATAGTTGGTATGTAGAAATTTTGTTATTTTTACTTAAATTAAAATAGCATAAAAACAACCTTTACACTTGGCAAAAATTTATGGAATCAAAATTTCCAAACTTATCTTTAAACTTTCTTTTGTTTCTTTAAGTAAATAAGAGATAAAGTAATTTTTCCTTCTTCATCATTGAATGGCCGGCCATAAGAAAGTGTGGTGGCAAAAGAATTCATTTGTTTGTTTACAAAAATAATTATAATAAAAGAAAGAACACTTGTCATCTTTGTAAGTTAACAACTCACTTTATTCTAGACAATTCTAAACTTTTCCTACACAAACTTGATAAAAGTTGATAGAATTTATTTAAGTCATACAAAAGCCAATAAATAAGAAGAAAAGCAAGAGAAGAAACTGAAATAGCTACCAAAAAGCCTTCAAATAAATAAAGAAGGGAGAAGGAATAGAAGACAAAGAAGACAAAGAAAATAGAGGATTTGAGTAAGGTAAAAATTCTGCCACTTGGTGTCTTTTGTGTTTAATGTTAATTTTTGAGTTAAATAATTATTGAAATTATGTGATAGAAAAAACATGATGATATATGAGATTATGATTAAAGAATTAGGGTTTTAATTAACGGTTATATGTTGGAAATTTGATAGATTGAGTAAAGCTTGTTTTGTGACTAAATTGGAAAATCCAGATCCTATAGAAGCAGTATGTTGAGACTGATATTCCGTGACCTAAATGATAGAATTTGTGAATTTGTGGATTGTTACGGGTTCTATAGGTTTCCGGTGACCTTAAGTCTACCAGTGCCCTAGGACCGTCGCGGCCCAAAAATGGGTCGTGACATAAAGCATCTTAATATTCTTTCTTATTCCTTTATTTGGTGAAGCACTAAAATAAGATAATTAAAAATTAAAACAAACCCAATTCTATTGCAGAATGAAAGAACTACATGGGTTTTGATTCCCATTCGAAAGGATACACATACGCATTTGATCCAAATTTCAAATCCAATAAAACAAACAACTGTCCTTGTTCCTTTCTTTAATTTTTTATTTTATTTTGTTCTTTTGTTTATTATATTTTGGAAGATATATGATCATCCTATAATTCCATAAGGGTTAGAATTGATACCCCATATTAATTGATTTTATTATAATATTAAACTGATTTACTTTAATTGCTTTATTATTTACTTGCTTTAATTTACTTTACTTTATTTAGTTGATGTCATTTCATTTATTGAATGTCATCTTTTATATTGTTCATAAAAATATATTTTCAAGTTATATTTAAATTAAAGGTCAAATTTAGTTACTTAAAATTAAAAACTAGTCCCTAAATCCTTTTCGATTTCGAAGGTTTAGTATACTTTTTTTTGGATAAAAATTGACATCATTAATTTGTTTCTTTAATTTTTTCCAACTAAAATAAATTAAAGTGACGACTTCCCAGAACTTCAAAAATTAAAAATAAAGAAATATATTGCAAAATAAGGCAATAGTTGTCTAAGTGTCACGTCCCAAAATTAGAATATGACGATCCTAAGATGTGAGAGCAGTCTACAGTACTAATACCCGTAAAACCCTGCTATCACATCAATCCAGTCCAATATAATCACATTAAAATCATACCAGTCTATTACTATTAGATAAATATTAGATAACATATCACATAATCATAACTAAGTCTATCATACATATCCTTTATAGTAATTATCTATTAATTACATAAACTTACCATAAGTCATATTACACAACCACACTACTAGTACCACGAAGTATTCTAAGAGTACAAAATATTTTTTAAGATAAAGCTATATTACAATATAATGCTTGTTCCAATGAAAGGAAGAATGAGGCCTTCGGAACCGCTATCACTATCTTACTCCGAACCTGAAATATAATAAACCACTAAAGAGTGAGTATATAATACTCAGTGGGTTATAAATATGTCATTATACACATAAAATTAGGTAATCAAATAGGTTAGCCCACCAAATGATCATATCAGGATTAAATAAAGAAGTTACAAGGTAAGTAAGCCAATGAAGAAGATTAGATATAGGATACCAATCAGATCAATTAATGGAACAATCATTAGGCATCATGAATAAATCATAAATTCATAATAGCAAAGCATAACAGATTAAGCAACTAAAGGTTGAGTATATAATACGCAGTGAGTCATAAATATGTCATTATACATATAAGATTAGGTAATCAAATAGGTTAGCCTACCAAATGATCATATCAGGATTAAATAAATAGGTTACAAGATAAGCAAGCCAATAAAGAAGATTTGATATAGGATACCAATCAGATCAATCAAAGGAACAATCATTAGGTATCATGAATGAATCATAAATTCATAATAGCAAAGCATGACAAATTAAAGGGATTGTAAACTCTTAAATAAAATATTATAGTCTGGTAGTATATCCAATCCAATAATAATAACATAAGGTTGATTAGACCTTATGGCTAGGATATTAACCCCTTCCTAGCAAAGTTATATGGTTCGGCCATGACAATGGGTCCAAGGGGGAAATTTACATAATTCAAACCATGGTATCTTAAGGCATAATGACATATTTATAACTCACCTTAATGCTTGGTTGATCCAAAATCACTATAGATGCTCCAATTCTCACATTAAACAAAAGTGTTCTTGTAACACCCTAGGTTATATCATGAGTACTAGGGCTATGCTTTTAAAACTGACTCAAAAGTACCTAAATAAAATTTTCTACATAGTAATTTAATTATGCATCTAATCGAAGAATATTAAACCCTGATACGTGAATGGCTATAAGACCAAAAGCATGTTAGAAAAAGATACTAAAAAAGAATAGAAAAGTGTAATGTAGTGATGGAAACTAAAAGAATGGCAAAATTATAAATAAGTGGAAAACCAGGGGCAATTTAGGAAACTGTCTGTCTAAAATTCAAAATTCTACCTGGAACAATATTAAATGAAATAATAGCCAGAAATAAGCTCAAAAACTCACCACACTAATATTTGAAATTAAATAGAATTTTCAGAATTGATTATAGAAACCTAAAAAGTCAAAAGTATCAATACCAAAAGTTTTGGGATAGAAAACCTAATTTTCAAAAGTTTCACCTATAAACACAACACTTAGCCATTTTTCTAACAACATTCTTCATCTTCTTCTTTTCCTCTCCTTTGACCAAATCACCTAACCCATTTCCCCCACCCATTTTTCATGCCAATTCAAAGAAAAACCATAGCAAAACTTGATTTTTAACCTTGATTAACCTAATTCCATCCAATTTTCATCAAAAGGATCAAAGGAACTCCAAGAATCCTAATCTAGGGATTTCGGTCTACATAACATATCAAGGTAAATTGATGTTTTCTTCATTCTTTTAAGTTAATTAGATGTTTTAGATGATAAATTATATTATTTCAACAATCAATTACATCTATATGTTCAAATTGATAGAAATTCCAAAATACAAACCCTAAATTGGACATGTAAATCACCAAACTCTAAATTAATCATCTATAATTCATCAACTTGCTAGAACATGTTTAACTGTATCATTTGGAAGCTAAAACAATGGTAGTTTTGGTGTAGCTACAAAGGAAGAAAACAATTGCCAATTTTGCCTACTTTTAAAGAAGTTGGAGTTTTAGTTCCATTTTTGGCAATTTGGTGGCTTAGGCTACCAACATGTTTTTGGAAAGTTACACACCAAATGTTTGTTAAAATGCCACAATGAACCATTCATTGGCCTACTAAGGCAATGTCATCATCGCCAGCGACGCTGGCTAGCCAATTATGCCAGCGCAACTGACATTAGTTGACCTTTTTTGTGTCCAACCCATACTTGATTGCCATACTAATTGTGATACCTATTATTGATACCAATGCCTATATATGAACCTATGTTAACAATGATTGAGCACTGAAGAAGTTTGACATCCATTGATATGCTGCTAGTATACTTTTCATTTATAATGATTCATTGATATTGGAAATGCCTTCTACAACCTATATGAATGTTGATTTTATAGAGCTACCTTACCGATGGGATAGTGGATGAGTACCATCGGCGTTGTGTATAATGAAACTACAAACCCTAGTTGAGAAGGGATAATGTCCTAACCATAAGGCCTGACCCGCCTTATGTAATTTATATGTGATTTATATAATATTATATGTGTTAAGGCCCATTATTTGTCATTTCCACATGACTATAAAATATTTGTGACCTGTCTTTTTGACACTGCTTATGCAATCCTACTTACCAATATATGTTTATCCTATTTATTGTTGTTTACCTAACCTAAATGTAATGTGATGTATATTTAACTCACTGAGTATGTTTATACTCATTCTATTAGTAGTTGAATATTTTACAGGTCAGGAGTAGAGAGCAGGTTCCAAGTCTCTTTCTTTGGTGGAACCAGCAGACTTATTTTGTAATGTAAATATTAATACTCTGTTATCTGTGTAATTTTTAGTAGCTCCACGTTCTGTACTAGATATGGTGTGTATATTAAATTTAATGTATAATATATGTATGAACAGTCAAGTAATAATTAAATAGTAGATTAGTTACGATTTCTCCCTGTAGAATGACCCAATATCCCCTCTGACCTTTTAAAAATATACTAACTCCCCCTTTATAAATGTCACAATATACTACTAGACTCTTCCGTCCAATTTTATTGTTAGTCAACTCTAAAATGGTCAACAAGGGCAGTAAAAAAATAAAAATACCCTTACTCTTTATTTTTAATTAATTACATCCTATTTTTGCTTTAAATTTTTTTTAGGGCTAAAAAAATGTATTTTTATATTTTTTTGACAACTTTGAAAATAAAAATTTGAAAATAAAAAATAAAAAATAAAAAAATATTTTTACTTTTTATTTTCAAATTTGTCAAAAATATGAAAATAAATTTTTTATTTATATTAAAAAATTTAAGAAGAAATAATTTAATTTCTTCTTAAATTATTTTTTTTTTAAAATTAAAAATTAAAAAATAAAAAATATTTTTTAAAAAATATTTTTATTTTCAAATTTGTCAAAAAATATGAAAATAATTTTTTAACCCTAAAAAATATTTTTAAAGCAAAAATAAAACGTAATTAATTAAAAATAAAGGGTAAATGTATTTCTATCTTTTTACAGCTTTTGTTAACCATTTTAGGGTTGATTAACGATAAAATTAGATGGAAGAGTATACTAGTATAATGGAATAATCGTCAGGGGGGAGTTAGTATATTTTTGAAAAGTAAGGGGGGAATTAGTGTATTGGGTCATTTTACAGGGGGAAAATAGTAATTAACCTTAAATAGCATATGTTGGGATTGGATGACAGGGGTTCTACATGTGTTGGTTGTCATAGACCGTTCTCACATCCTAGGACCGTCATGTTTCAAATCTGGGACATGACAGAGGTGGTATAAGAACTTAGGTTATATAAAGAGTAAATAGATACATGTGTCAATAGGACATAGGTGAACTATGAAGCATATAGAAATTTGTGTCACTTCATTTGTTGTATTTGTCAAGTATATATGTATTATGCGATACTGTACCGTACAAAATTGTTGTTTTTGTTTCTTATAGTGACCAAAATGTTAGCAAGGGAGTGCAAACACGCTTCAGAACTAGAACGTGATAGAGTAAGGGAACTTAGCAAAGAGGTAGATGTGGCCTATATTGAGTCACTAGTCAGGGAGGAAACAGAAAAAACTCCCCAATCCCAACGAAGGACAGAGGAAACTAGGGGAAGTGAAGATCTATGAAGGGTAGAGATTATGCAATGAATGTTAGGGTTGAGGCAGGAACTACAGGAATTGAGGAGGGAAATACAGGCAATGCCACCACCACCACCACTAGTAGTGCCACCCCCTGCTGCACCAGTTGCACCATCAGTTTCACTTGCTCCTCCACCAGCCCCAGCACCGCCTACTATTCTACCTAATGAGCTTGTTATTCAGGAGGGCTGCCACACTATAGATGAATGTGGGATGAGCATGTTTAATTTTTTGAAGCTAAATTTGCCAGAGTTTAAGGGTGAAAGAGGGGAAGAACCTATAAATTTCCTAGAGTAGATTGAGAAAGTTGCGAGAAGGCTACCTTATTCTTATGCTCGAGTTGTCGAGTTGGTTGGGTTGTTGCTGAAAGGAAAGGCATGGACTTGGTTTTCCAAACATATGGAACCATAACTATATAGTGATTGACTCCTATATGGGCACAGTTTAGACAGGCATTACTAGATGAATTTCTTACAGAAGGTGTTAAAGCGAGAAATATTATTCAGTTTGAACAGTTGGAGCAAGGCAACAAAAGTGTGGAGGAATATGTTGGTGAATTTATCAGATTGAGTAGATATGCTACTAGAATAACACCTACAGAAGCTGATCTAATTAGCAGATTCAGAAGAGGATTGTATGCTTCATTGTATAATGCCCTGCTATCTATAGAATTCACTTCACTGACAACAATTATAGACAAAGCCATTCAAATGGAAGAGAAGTATAAAGAGGAAAGGGCCAAAAGAGAACAAAGAAGGATAGGGGGATCCAGTGGACAGTCTAAAAAAAAGAAGGAAGTTACCAATAAAAGCAATTAGAAACAACATCCAGAGCTAATCAGAGACCACAATCAAGTGGTCAAAGAAGAAAGAGTTAGGGTAGAGGTGCTACAGGACAGTCAATATTTGGGTACTTTAAAGGTTCATCCAGTCCAGTGTCGTAAACACCTAATGTACCAGTATGTGATTACTATGGTAAGAGACATGGAGGCGACAGACTAGTGCATGCCTTAAATTAAGTCAACAGGGGCATTTCATAAAAAATTGGCCAATGTGGAGTGAACAACAAACTACAACAGTGGCTTTGTAGCCCACAGTTCAAATGAGTCAGAATGATAACAGAGAAGCTGCAAGCAGGGTAGAGGTAGAGGTCAAGGTCAAAGCAGTGGCTAGGCACCTATAGGGAGAGGCTAGGGTCGAGTATTTGCAATAAACACTCAGGAAGCCCAGAGAGTAGACAACACGGTAACAGGTATGATTCTAGTACATAATGAACTAGTATAAGTATCGTTTGATTCGGGTGTCACACATTCATTTGTTTCACTTATGCTTGCACCTAAATTGAAAATGGAGAGACAATTAATGACAATATCACTAGAGATATCTACTCCTATAGGGGAGAGTGTGGAAGTAAAATATATTTACCTGGGCTGCAAAGTAGAAATTGAGGGTAGAATTCTTTATGCTAATATGGTGGAATTACCTATACTTGAGCTTGAAGTTATCTTAGGGATGAACTGGCTTACAACTCATAATGCAGTGATGGACTGTTATGAAAAGAAGATGAAGTTTTAGCCGGAAGGGTGATGCGGGCCAGCAGATAGAGGGAGGACCTTATAGTTTTTTGAGAAGCGAGATAGGGCCTTTCGCGCAGGTCACCTTTGAAAGGCTATAACTTTTAGTGCAGGATGAACCACAGGGCCCATAAGTACTCATTTTGAAGCTCATTTAGAGATCTACAACAATGCTTGGGGAACTTAACATGACCCAGTTTTGACCCCAAATTCAACTGTTTAAAACATGAACGGAGCCTCTGAAGTTTCGTGCGCATTTTTTACTTATTTTGAGAACTATTTTGTTTTTGCTTACTTTGGGCCGTAGCCCTTTAGCCCATTAGGGTTTTATGTTTCTTTTTTTAGCCTATAAATATCGGCGTTTGCCATGTAATGCGGCAGTTGATGAATAATTGAATAATAAGACCCTTTCTTCAAGTTTCGGTATTTCTTTGAAATCAACGAGATTGATGCCTATTTTCTGATATTTCTAAAATCAACAGGTTATAGAAGATTATTTTCAGTATTCGTGTGCGAATCAATGGATTATAATAAAATTTCATTTTCCATTGATATCCCGCTGCATCAAAGGGCAGGAAGAATTTGTATACCACGGTGATAGAAATGGTTTTGAATTAACTTATCTCAGCCATTCGAGCTAAAAAGCTTCTATAAAAGGGATATCTGACGTATCTAGCAAATGTGATTGATACTTAGAAGGCTCCAAAGGGAATTGATCAGATTCCTATTATTAGGAAATTTCCTGAAGATTTGCCAGGTTTACCCCCGAAAAGGGAGATTGAATTTGAGATTGAGGTGTACCTCTGTACAAATTCGATTTCCATATCTCCATATAGGATGGCACGTATAGAGTTAAAAGAGTTGAAGGTGCAATTTTAGGAATTGTTAGATAAAGGGTTTATTAGACCAAGTAGCTCACTATGCGGCACTCCAGTGCTATTTGTAAAGAAGAAAGATGGTTCATTACGGATATGCATTGATTATAGATAGTTGAATAAGGTGACTGTTAAGAACAACTATCATCTATCGTGCATCGATGATCTATTTGATCAATTGTAAGGAACAAGTCATTTTTCTAAAATTGATTTGAGATCCGGGTATCATTAGTTGCATATTAAGAAGGAAGATATACCTAAGATAGTTTTCAGAACTCAATATGGACACTATGAATTTTTGGTGCTGCCATTCAGATTGACTATTGCTCCAGCTGCATTTATGGATTTGATGAACCTGGTATTCAAGCCTTACTTAGATAAGTTCGTCATTGTGTTTATTAGTGATATCCTTATCTATTCTAAAAGTAAAGAAGAGCATGAAGAACATTTGAGAACAATGTTGCAGGCTCTACGAGAGCACAAGTTGTATGCCAAACTTTGGAAGCGTCAATTTTGTCTCACAAAAGTATGTTTTCTGGGACATATGGTTAGTAAAGAAGGTATAAAGGTAGAACCCCAGAAAGTAGAAGTAGTTGCTAATTGGCCACGACCTACCCATGTGACTGAGGTGTGCAGTTTCCTTGGTATGGATGGATATTACCGATGATTTGTTAAGGATATCTCGAAGATTGCTATTCCATTGACAAAAATGACAAGAAAGCAGGAGAAGCTTCAATGGACAGATGAATGAGAAAGAAGTTTCCAGACTTTGAAATCATGTCTCATATTTGTACCAGTGTTAGCGTTGCTAACGTAGAATGATAAATTCACAGTGTACTGTGATGCATCTAGAGTTGGAATGGGTTATGTGCCAATGCAGAATAAAAGAATTATTGCCTATGCCTTGCATTAACTAATGAAGCATGAAATGAATTATCCGACACACAACCTTGAAATGGCTGCAGTGGTATTTGGCTTGAAGATTTGGAGGCATTGCCTATATGGAATGAAATGTGAGATCTATACGGATCATAAAAACTTACAGTACATCCTGCAGCAGAAAGATTTGAACCTGTGGCAACGAAGATGGGTAGAATTGTATCACCTAGGAAAAACTAATGTGGTTGCTGATGCTTTGAACTGAAAGTCTATGGGTAGCCTAGCTCACATTGCAGTTATAAGAAGGCTATTGATATGGGAGATGAAGGAATTAATTGATATGGGAGTTCAATTGGAATTAGGGCCCTAGGCTTGAAATTAGGCTCTAATAGCCCAATTTCAAGTCAAGCCAACACTGATTGATGATATTAAGGCAGCACAAGACAGGGATCCTCATTTGATGAAGTTAAAAGAAGATGTTCAAACTGGAAAAACTCCTGAATTTACAGTGGATAACGGAGTGTTGAAATGTGAAAAGCGACTGTGTGTACCTGATATAGATGGGTTAAGAGGGTAGACTATGAAGTAGATGCACTATGCCTATTATAATGTTTATTCTGGGATTACCAAGATGTATCATGATTTAAAGGAGCATTACTAGTGGTCGAATATGAAGAGGGACATAGCTAAATTTGTTTCTACATGTTTAGTCTCTCAGCAGGTAAAATTTGAACATCAGAAGCCATCAGGATTACTCCAGGAGTGTCACGACCCGTTTCTAGATCGCGACGGTCCTAGGATACGAGAGATGCCAATGGCGACTAGCACCCGTAGAACCCAGTATCAACACAATCTATAATCCATCAATTAATTATCCATTTTACTTAATTACCATTCATTCTGTCATTTTATAATTCTTTCTGTAATCTAGTGCAGTTGGTTATAATAATCATCACATATCATATTAGCATTAAATACCATAAGTCATCATCATATATACATGTTCATACTCTAACTAACTCATACATACCCCATAGAGCAGCTAGATTATGAACACCAAAAATACAGAATTTAAAATATTTACATATATTAATAGTGAGCAGAAATCCGTTGGATGTCGGAAGATGAGATTCTGCAGCTTACTCCTCTCCTGAAATGGTTAAACAAGTAAAGAGTGAGTATATAAGATACTCAGTGAAATCTATATGCATTGCTAATAAACATAAAGGTTAACAGTTGGAACAATGATGTTAATAGCTCAATGTGAGCAATTTATAGAATCAGTAATAGAAGGAGACAGAATAATCAATAAGTATATTAGAGGCTCGGTGTAATATGGAAAGACAGATAAAGGGATGGACTATATGAAATCATATAGTCTCTAGTAACATCAGTATAGACTATATACGAACATATAGTCTCCAACAGTATCCATATTAGTAAGCATAAGACTGATCAGGTCTTATGGCCAGGACCATAACTCTTCCCAGCTAGGGTATCAGTAATACAATGTGCACATCGCCGACAATATTTTTCCACTATCCTGTCGGAGCGGTTGCTCTGTCAAGCCACATTAGGATCAATATAAGAGTCACCAATCAATAGACACCATTATACAACAATGGTATCCTCAACATCAATAAGCTCAATATCAGTCAAATCATTTAGCAATAGAATCAATGGCATTGCAATATATGATATACAATCAATGATAAGTGGTATGGTAAACAACAAAGGTATGGAACAAAGGTTGGTTCTGCAAAAGAAATCGGTAGGCCAATTGGCATGCCAATGTAGCTGGCGATGATGATATTCAAATGGTAGGCCTATGGAAAACAAAGCAATAGGCTAAGGCAAAAACAACTAGGCATTTTGTCAAACACTTAGTGGGCACAAAAGGGCAAGCCATTAGGTTAGGGTTTGGTGCAAATTTAGCATGCCTAATTCAACCAACAACAAGTTCACATTGGCAACAACACAATAGGCATAAATTATACAATATTAAACAATATAAAAAGGATCAAAATGGCATAGGAATTCAAAGGAAAACAAAGCAAAGTACATAGGGTGAATAGTGCCAAGGTGGTTCGGCCAAAAGTGTGATTTTGCACAAGGTTTCCAATCATCAATCCAATGTATTAGGCATGTTAAATGATGCATATAGAACTCACCTAAGCTTCCAATTGCCTTGGAAAATTGATTTCCACCCAATTGCTTCAAAGGAGGCAAAATGCACAACTTGTGCAATCTTTATTTTCTACACCAAAACAACCATAAAATCATTATCCATTAGCCTCCAATTAATATATTCTAAGCCTAATTAACATTAACTAACACTAATTAATATATCTCATTCATACAACTTCATTTAGGTCAGGAAATTTGGAAATTTCTATCCAAATGCATCAATTGATGCAATCTAACATAAAACCCATTCAATTTAACTCCTAAATCATCTAAATGAACCATAAAAACAAAAAAATTAATTGGTTATCTCTAGGTGATGAAGTGGCCAAAATTTATGCCAAAGATTCTTGATTTCCTTTAATCTTCCAAGCAAATTTAAGGTGAAGGATGGAAGAACTAGGCTAGATTTCAAGTTTTTTATAGATTTTCTCTTGAAAATTGGTTGGAAAATGGTGGAGAAATTGATGGGAGGTGGTTCGGCCTAAGCATGGAGGAAGGAAGAAGATGAAAAAAATTTGTTTAAGTGTTGCTTTTATATTAAGTTTTACTGGCAAATTATATTTTAGTCCTCAAACTTCCAAGTAATTATACTTTGACCCCAACTTCTTCTGTAATTTATTCTGATAATTTTATCAGGATTTAGATTTCAAAGTGGGAAATCAATAGGCTTATTTTAATTTATACTTATTTATAAAAATAGTTTTAGAGTCATTCTGACACCCAGATAGACTAATTTCCAATATTCACCTCAAAGTTCCATTTATTTACGGTTTTACTATTGATTACTTTTTCAGTGTTCCTAAATATTTTTCACCCCTTTCTTTTTATCAAAATTACACATGCATTTATGTGATCTTTTACCTTCTAGTCAAATTCAGAAATTCATCTGGTGACTTGACTACTAATTTATTGGAGTGTTCCTGATACCGATGATTTCCGGAAAAGTAATTTATTCGCTTTTTAATTGTGTCTCTAAAATTATTTTCTCTCATTTCAATGCCTTTAAACCATATACTGAGAATTAATTCATGTATATGAGTTAGGACTTTATAGGGTATTACATTCTATCCCCCTTTAAATAAATCCGTCCTCGAATTTAAATAAAATGCATATCTCATTGCTCGAACAAGAATGAATATCTGCCTCTCATCTCCTGCTTGCTCTCCCAAGTGCACTCCTCCATTGACTGGTTTCTCCATAGCACTTTAACCATAGGTATCTCCTTATTCCACAGTTGTCTGACTTGTCGATCAACTATCTCCACTGGATACTCCTCAAACGATAAGTCCTCATTGAGTCCCACATCTTGTACCTCCAATATATGTGATGGATCAGACACATATTTTCGTAGTATCGAGATGTGGAAAATCGAATGTACATGGCTCATGTTAGGTGGAAGAGCCAATCTATAGTCCATATTACCTATCTTCTCAAGAATGTCAAATGGACCTATAAACCTTGGTGACAGCTTTCCCCTCTTCCCAAATCTCATAAAACCCCTCATCGGTGAGATCTTAAGGAAGACATGGTCACCAACTGCAAAATGTACATCTTTTCTCTTTGGGTCAGCATAACTCTTCTGCCTACTGAAAGCAGTCTTCATCCGATCTATAATCATAGGCACCTTTTCCATTGTTTCCCTGATCAACTCTGGCCCCTCTAGCTGCTTCTCCCCTGGCTCCGCCCAACACACTGGAGATATGCACTTCCTACCATATAGTGCTTCAAATGGAGCCATACCAATAGAAGAGTGATAACTATTGTTATAAGAAAACTCTATCAATTTCAGATATTGATCGCAGTTGCCTTTGAAATCCAGAACACAATCTAAGCATATCATCCAAAGTCTGGATTGTCCTCTCTGACTGCCCATCAGTTTGTGGATGGAAAGCAGTGTTGAACCATAATTGAGTACCCATTGTAACACCTAACCTAGAACCTAGAACTTGAACCATAAAGGGTAACCTAAGGGAAATATTTTCTTGAATTGAAAGTTGTGTATTATTGTATGTTTATGCTTGAATTGAACATATGTGCATGTTTTATGATGCATTATATGAGTTAAAGAGGTTTAAAGGTTGTTAAGAAGAAATTGGGTAAATTTGAGTTTTTAGTGAACTGGGGGCAAAATGGTCATTTCACACCCCTTCAAGTTTATGAAATTAACACTATATTTGAAGGTAGAAAAGAATATTAGGACATGGAAATGATGATATTATATTTAAATGAATAATTGTTAGAGAATTAAACCTGGTAGAAAATAATCTCGGGCAAAGCTGCTCGGTTTGAGATTACATTTGAACTAGGAGCAGTTTAGTCTTTTCCTTTGCATTATGGACTTATATGGTGTATGAAAGTTTATGGTATCATTTTAGGCTTACTTAAATCAAACCATTGGATGAAAAGATGAAGAAATGGATGGTTGGATAGCTAGGTTTCACCATTTCTACCATAAGCCTAAAGCATTGGATTATACCATTTGATTTTTAACTTTATTTTTTCCACCTCTTCACCATTCTTCATCATCTTCACCAACCAAACTTTTCTCTTTCTTCTCCACCATTTTCGGCCACTATTGAACACCACCAAACCATGTTGTTTTCTTTTATTATTAGATCAAAACAGATTAATTCCATCATTCTAAACACAAATATATCCATAGATTCAAAGGAAAAACAAGAAAAAATGAAAAAAATCAAAGCTTTGAAGATTTTGAAGAACTATTGGAAAAGTAAGTGATTTTGAGATTCTTTTGGTTTAATTAAGTTCCTAAGATGTTCTTTGTTTGATATTAATTGGTAACAAAAATATGTTTAGGTTGGAAGAAAATCAAAAAGTTGGAAACCAAACCCTAATAGGAAAAGGTATGAATCAAAGTATTGTTTTGATGAATTTTTTTTTGTTCAAATGATGTGTATTTGATGTGTTTAATATGAATTAGTGATCATATGATTGAAACAAATTCATTTGGAGGAAGAACTAGGTTGGCTGAACCATGTGTGCTTGAATAATGGATTTGTACTTTGGTGTTTTATAGGTTTAAATGATGGAATGGTGTATATTTGATGCATATGTATTGAATTGGTGATTAAATGATGGAAAGAAATCCATTTGGAAGGATTTCCATTTTGGCCGAATTGATGAAGCTTGAATAATGGTTAGGTGCTTTGATGTTTAATAGGTTTAAATGGATGAATGTCATGTAT
>CANXYC010179028.1:0-14873 GCA_948193065.1 Aleurites moluccanus
AAATCATAAGAAGCATATTGGTCGCAAGACCATCATCATATACATTATTCAGATCGGATTCACAAGCAAGAAACATATGAACTTGATCCAAGAATATTGATCAAGCCATTCACATAGTTCAAGTATATAAATATATGAAAAAAGAAAGTTCAATATAAGAATATTTTGGTCATTTTAATTCCAAGGAATAATAATCAATAGAATGTTCATACTTACCTCATACACAATTTCTCTAAATTTTCCCTTAGCAATTTTGCTACTTAATTTCCTCAGTAAATTCCAAATTCCTCCTCCTAAGAAATTCCCCAATTATACAAAAAATTAGGATTTTTCCAAATCAATAATATTCACATGATTTTCTAATGATTAATTATCTTAGAATCCCTATTCTTAATCCCCAACAATAATTCCATTTATTTCTTAAAGAAAATTGCATTAAATTTCACATTAAATTTTTGGAGTTACTGTTCACAACAGTCTAAACCTCTAAATTTCTCCCACATTAATTACCATTAATTGCTTCAGATCACTAGCAATAGCAATAAATTCTGCATACCTAGAATTAATTATCCTAACCCATAAACTTAAATAAATCCACAGAAAATAACTTAGGAAGAAATTTATCTTATTTTCTTCAAACTGAGATTTCTGCAAAATACTGCTCAAATTGATGATTCTGCCTTAATATAGACTAATCTAGAACTCTATTACATTAATCTAAGCTTTAAAGCCTTAGAATATAAAATGGAACAATCTGAAACAAGGACTGAAACTTTCGGTGGAAGAAGGAAAGAAAATCGTGAAAAAGCTACTGAGGTTCACTGGGCTTAAATAAACTTCTGCCCAGAAACACGCTGACCAGCTCACCATTCTGCCTCGGTAAGGCTCCCTCGCCAAACCCACTTCGCATTCCCAGCTCACACTTTCCAGCTCGCAAATCTTGATCCGGCAATGCTACCTCGCACCTTCCGGTTCATATATGCTACCTCGCGAATGCTGTCTCGTCAGACTCTCCTCACAACTCTTCCTTGCATATGCCACCTTGGCAATGCTTCTTCGCCTCTTCGCTTCTTCGCTTCTTCGCCTCTTCGCTTCTTCGCTCCTTCGCGAACTGCCACTTCGCACATTCTTTCTTCGCACAATGCCTCTTCGCCAAATCCTCTTCGCTAAAGATCTTCGCCAAAGCTCTTCGCCTTATTGCCACTTCGGCAAAACCACTTGCCACTTCGCCATTATGCCACTTCACATTTTCAATTCGCAAAATGCCTCCTGGCACTTTGCTGACTTGCCTTACCAAATTCTTCTAAGTTAAACTTCTGCCTAAACATCCTACACTTAGCTAGCTCGCAAATGAGCTACAAACATCCAAACTTACTAATTCTTTTTATCTTTAAATTAACATGCATGGGCACAACATATCAAAATTTTAAATCAAAAGAATCATCACACGGACTGTGGTGACTCTCTAAAAGTCACCCAGACTCCAGCCCCAAAATCTAACCGAACAACTTTGATACAAATCACTTTCCATTGAGATATGCTTTTCCAAAAATTTTGAAATTTTATAGCCATTATCTCAACATTCAAAGGAACATTTTTTATGTTTACAACTTCAGCTAATTCTGCCTCAACCATTCCCAGTAATTCCAAACATACACTGCATCCCTGCAGAAATTCTCAATCAGACCAGCCTTGCTCAAATAGGCACAACTCATCACATATACAGAATTTTATCAAACCCTTTTACAGAATTAAAGCTAAGACATAAATTAACAACTTTCATGTTTTACACTTCATCAAATTATGTCTTTAAGAACATAAAATGATCATTACTGCATCCTGCAGCATCCAAAAACAAAATTTTCTGAAATTCTCAACATTCTCATTTAAAATTTAATAAATTCTCCAAACATACAAAATCAATAAACACACTACAAAATGGCAGATATTACAAAAATCATACCTGCCACAGTAGTATTAGAAGTCTGGGCTTCTTGTTGATTTAGAGTAAATACTCTGCCCTGTCCTCTGCCAGCTGCTGACTACTATGTACCCTGAGCCGAACTCTAGCCTCTACCTCTGCCTCCAAAGCCTTTCTTGTTATTTTGACTCTACTAGTATGTAGCTTGAGATACTGTGGATGTTGCCTACAGTCCTCAAGCAAGTGGATAATCTCTGATGTAATGACCATGCTGTCCACACTTTAAGCATGCTTCAGTAATAAATCTGCAAGATCCTGGATTCTGCTTGCCACATTGAGAACAAGGTGAAAAATTTTGATTTGCCCTTTCTTATATGAAGGTACCAGAAGACATCTGAGGAGCGAATGAAGCAGCTATAGTTCTGCTATGACTACGGCTACTACTCTCAACTGGTCTCTGAGCTGGTCGATTACCTATATCAGAGGGTCTAGGCTGATAAATACTGCTACCCCCTCTATTTCTATTGCTCTGTCTTCTGAAAGAACCCTTCCTCTTCTGTTTCCTCTCAGACCTTTCTTTCTTATACTTTTCTTCCATTTGAAATACTTTATCTATCAACTTGTTTAGGGAAGTGTATTCTGTAGCTAACAGAATGTTATGAAAATGTGCATGCAACCCTCTTCGGAATCTTAAAATCTATGTGTCTTCATTCGGAACTACATTATTCGCAAATCTAGCCAACTGAATGAATTCCTTAGCATACTCTGAGACAATCATATTCCCTTGTCTCAATTGTTCAAACATGATCAACTTTCTTTCTTTTTCTCCCTCAGTTAAAAACTCATCAATCATCATATGTTTGAACTGCTCCCAAGTAGGTGGATTATCACTATACAATGGTTCTTATACATGCTGCTCAAACCATGCCCCAAGCATTTCTTTTCAATAATAAACCCACTAATTCAATGGCCCTAGCATCAAAATAGGGCAATCTTCTAATAACTTTCTTTACTTCTTCCAAAAACTCATTAGGTTCATCTCTATGTTCACTTATAAATTTTGACAGACCCATCTTGAGAAAAGTAAATACTTTAATTCCCTCCATCATCAATCACTCTTCTAGCTACCTGTCGAGGAACCAAACCACCCTAAGGAATTGGTGGTGGAACATAAATAGGCAGTGGTGCAGGTACTGGTGATGGAATCACTACTGGAGGTGGCTCATATCTAGATTTCCTCAATTCTTGGTTTTCTCTAATAAAATATTCCACATTTCCTATTAACCCCTATTTATTTACTCTTCTTTTAGCATGTGGTGGCTCAACAACCTCCTCTCTATCTAGAGCAACATTCGAGGCCACTGCCTCATCTTGTCGCACTTGACGAGGCCATCCTCGCCTAACAGGTTCATATCCCTCACTGCGTCGTCTAGGTGGTATATCCACTAAAAACTTAAAATAACAAGATTATTAATTTATAGAAATATAGATTAATACACATAACGTATAACATCAAACGATGATAAAGAAGAATCCTATTATCCATGATTTACTTATTTTTTAAAGACAATTATTTTATTTAATTAACTTATGCTCTGATACCAACTTTGTCACATCCCCACTTCGGGATATGATGACCCTAGGGAAAGGGTTAGCTTAAGGCTACCGGTTCTTGTAGAAACTATCCTAACTTCCAAATTATTGGCTTATAAATTTGTAATATCTGCTATTTTGTTATATTTTATTTATGGTGTAATTGATGAATTTAAATTAATTAAGGATATGAATGTTATGAGGACATCAGAAATTCTGGTTGCAGGAAATTGTGATGGTTAATTGCATGTTCTTAGATAAAAAATTTGGTAAAGTGTAAAACATGAAAGTTATGAGTTTATGTCTTAACTAAAATTATGTAAAATGGCTTGGTAGAATTCTATGTGTGTGATGCGTTATGTTCCTTTGAGCAGGACTGGTCTGGTTTAGTATTTTTGCAGGAAGTCTGTGTCTGTTTGAAATTACTGGGAATGACTAAGGCAGATTGAGCCAAAGGTGTAAACATAAAAAATTTTTCTTTATGTGTTTATTATTGGCTATAAAATTTTAGGATTTTTGGATAAGTATATCTTAGTGGGGAATGGATTTTCTCAAGACTGTTCGGATGGATTTTAAGGTAGTAAGTCTGGGTGATTTTGGAGAGTCACCATGGTTTGTGTAATTGCTCTTATGATTTGAATTTTGGATATATTGAGCCCTTGTATGTTTATTTTAAGTGGCAAAAAGAATCAGGAAGTTTGGATGTTTGTAGCTCTTTTGCTAGCTGGCTAAGTTTAAGTTGCCGAGGAAGAGTTTTAACTTAGTAGGATCTGGTTAAGGCGAGCCGGCAAGATGCGAAGTGGCATTTTGTGAGCTAGCAATGCGAGTTAGAGAAGTGGCGAGGTGAGATTGCCGAAGTAGCAATTGGCGAAGAAGCATATACGAGGTGGCATATGCGAAGTGGAGTTAGGCGAAGAGGATTTGGCGAAGAGGAAAGGCGAGGTGGCATTTTGCGAAGAGGCATTACAAAAAGAGGGAATGCACGAAGTGGAAATTTGCGGGCAAAGTTTGGCAAAGAGGGAGATAGGCAAAGCAAGTTGGCGAAGAGGCAAAGAGGCATTGCCGAGGTGGCATCTGTGAGGAAGAGTTTGTGAAGAGAGTTTGGCGAGGCAACACATGCGAGGTGACATAAGCGAGCTGGATTAGCGAAGTAGCATTGCCGGATCAGTTTGGTAAGCTGGATTGGCTAATAGAGAAGATCAAGCTTCTTGACTCTTTCTTCCCAAGAAGCCTGCATTGTAATTATTTTGAAATATGATTATGTATATTCATTAAATGGTATTATGACACAATATGTATTGGGAGTGTACTCTAGAGCTCCGTAGTTAGTCATTTGTAGATGATAATGTTTTGATGTTTGAAAGGTTACCTTTTGGGTACTCTTGTTCTTTAGTGATGTGAGATGCATCTTTTGATCAGTAAGGAACAGGAGAAAGCTATGAAATGATAATGATAAATATATGATTGATGTTTAATTGAAATTATAGAAATGATCATTTTATGATATTATATGATGTTTATAATTGATATAATTGTGTATGAGATTCATGATATGTTAGTTCTACGGGTTTATGGTGGCCTTAAGCCTACCCTTGCCCTAGGACCGTCGCACCACTGGAATTGGGGTGTGACAAAATTATATATGCAATTTTTTTTATGGAAATTTCACCAGAGTTTCTTTTATAACTATAATAATTCCAAGTTACGACTCATTAAATTTAGCAATAAACACAACCTGTAAGGAAACTAACACTACTAAAATCCCACCTTATACCCTCAAGTTTCATTTTTCATATCACATTTTCGTACTTCACTTAACAAACCATTATATATATGCAGTAATTTAATTAAGGTTTAAATATTTTTAATTAGCGTTAACTAAGTCATCAACACAATATTTATACATGCTCTATACTAATAACAAAATCATGGAGCAACTATAGAGTAACAAAATAAAAATTCTTTATAGATGAGGCAATTATATAGATACTGTCGGTTCCAAACTTGGATGAAGGAGATGGGCTGGAACCGCCAGTATCTACTATAGACCTAAAAACATTGTATCACAAGAGGGTGAGAATCTAATCTCAGTGAGAAACACATATATTATCTTACTCGTGAGGCTAGGTGAGAGAATTGCTCACAAGGAAGATAATGATAACTTGAATATATATATATATATATACAGTAACAATAAGGGTCATTAGTTAATAAAACATTCATTAAAAAAAGAGGTCATTCAACATGTAGGTTCAGTTATCAATATTTTCACATTGCTATTAAAGATACATATCGTATCATATTATTACAAAAATGATAGAATCATTATTGATCATTTAAACAGAGATTACAATCCTGTAGCATGCTATTTACTCATACAGTTGATCAGACCACATGGCTAGGACCTTAACCCCCTCCTAACTAGGATCATTAAACCACTGTACATAATGTCATTAAAACTTCTATTATTTCATTAATGCTATATATAGTGCTTAATCATTAGGTGTCAAAGAATAACTCAAGAACTTTCAAGATTTTCAATCAAGAAAGTAGTTGGCCAATCAAGCAAATTCAATCAAAAGGAATAATTTGAAATTTTAGAAGACATAAAAATAATCATGGATAATACAATTGAAGCTTTCGGCCAATAATGAAAATTTCAAAGCAATTTCAGTAACTTGGTTTGAATACAATGTCAAGTAAAATAATAAGTATATTACTCACCTCAATAGCCAAAACCCAAAAATCAAGCTTCCTCCTCTATTCAACAAAGATAACAGAGGTGATCATGAACCTCTTTGTCTTTCTCCTTAGATGCTACACATACAATTAAATATAATTTAGTATCAATTTGATATGAACTTACATTAATTAAAACTCTAATAAATCAATTCCCTTAAAATTCCAAAATCTTAGGGTTAATTTCAACCTTCACTCTACTGGAAGCCTTAGTTCTCTCTATATTGATACAATTGCTTTAATTATTTTTTTCTAATTAAACTAGATATCTCAAGCTCTAACATATCCAAACTTTATATTTTTCTAAATACTACACAATTTATGACAGAATTTCCAAATCAATCATGTATCCTGCAATTCCTACACGAGCAACCCCTACTTTTTTACTTGTAACTTATTATGTAGATATTCAAATGCTGTTTTATTTTCAATAAATATTAGCTAAGACATAATTTTTTTTTTCTTCATATTTTGAGTTTTTCCTAATTCTGTCCTTAAGGTTCTCAAAAACTCAAAACTCTATAGGGTTGCTTTGTCCAAATCTTTATCTGAGCTAGCAATACTCAGTGCTTCATATCTCTTTACACAGTAAGAATTTGAAAAAAAATTCCAAATGGAAAATAATTTAAACATATATATCTACAACTTTCATGTTTTATGAATTTTCAAATTCTAATTTTAAGGGTATGAAAACTTAGCCTCAAAATTTTATCAAGATATAGGAATTTTAAAATTTTTAAGGATTTGCTTCTAATGTAACTTTCTTTCTCCAATTAGACCTCTAAACTACCATTAAAACTTATTTTCTCAAATTATAGAGCTAGTTTAAGATTTTACCTCTTGAAGTTTTGAGAGACTTTCTTCCAACTATCAACAAATTTCTCATTAATTTGATGAAGAAGGAAGCTTACAAATAGGAAGACTTGAAGTTGAGATGATGGAAAGGTGATTTGAGTAAGGGAAAGTGAGAAATTTTTTTGGAGAAATTGGACATGAAAATTTGGGCCAAGACTTGGAAAAAGAAGATGAAGGTGATAGCTTTTCTTTTCTAATTATGTTTATTTATAAAGTTTTATCACCAATTAGAATTTTAGGGAAAGAAAATTTAGGAAAAATGAAAAGGAAATGAACTTAACCTAGTTTGTGTCTAAATTAATTTAGATGAAATTAAACAAATTAATTTTGATGGAGATCTCTCCACTTGGCCATCCACCTTATCCAAAATAATGATTATTTATTTATTTATTTATTTTATTTTATGAGTTAAACTAATTTTGATCAATCTCTCAAAATTTACAAAATTGTCATTTTCCTCTTCTTATTCTTCTATCTCTTTTTCTTCCCTACTTAAGCATTTAGATTTTATTAATTTCACTCAATTATTTTTTTAACTTATTCATTATTCATCAAATATTAGGCTTATGAAGAAAAATTGAACAAAAAATTGCTTTATAATTTATTAAAAATAGAATATCGAAGGGTGTTCAAACTTAATTTTTTTTTTAAGTCTTTTAATTAATTTAATTAATTAATGCTCTTTCTAATTCCTTTTAATCCTCTAATTATTTTTTCCATGCTACTAATCTACTCATTTTAGATTAACTATAATTAATTCTAAGTAATGCACCTTTCAAAATCTATAAAAAATTGACTACCGATGCTTATTTCTTGTAACTACCTTTAATCGTTTTAAATTTTTAATTAGGGTTATTACAATATTAAATTAATATTATATATCATTTAATTAATTTTTCCTTCTCTTTCTTATTCTTCTTCTATTTTTTCTTTTAAATTTAGGAGAATTTTAGTAAATAAAATAGTTTAATTAATAATTTTATTCTAAAATAGTAATTTTAGATATTCAGTTAAATTTATAATTTTAGTAATTTTATTAGTTTTAATTAATATTAGTTAATTTTAAAATTTATTTTTTATTTTAAATTAAATATACCAACATATTACTGATTTTAAATATTAAAAATATAATTACTGACGAATTATCGACCGAATATTTCAAATTTTGAATATTTTTAATAATTTTATAATTTTTTACCTACGGATTACCGAAGAAATTGAAAATACTGACAAAATTTTTGTCGCTAATTTACCAATTGACAAAATTTACGTCTGTAATACATTACCAATAAGCATTTTACTGACATATTTTTCTGTCGGTAAAGTTAAATTTACCGATGAAAAATTTGTTAGCAAATTGTGAATTTTTTGTAGTGTAGGGCTAACTTCTCCCTAGTCTTAGTCCACCTAATTTAGGTCTCTTAGATTAAATTATATTTTTAATATTTTTTTATTTATTTTTATTCTTAAACAAGGATACGCTTGCATATTTTGAAAAATGGAATTTTGATTCAACAAGGCTCTCCATCCGCTTTCTCCAATTTCAAAGAGAATTAAGATAAACTATATTTCCCTAATTTTTTCTAAAATCACAAAACACCAAAAGATGATAAAATTAAGATAAAATCAACAAATCCTCCATCGAAAAATGGAAAGAACTGCGTGATTTTTAATTTTAATTTGATGGGATATGCAAAAACATTTAGTTTAAGTAGCAAATCCAAATTAAAATAAATAATATCCTCTTTTTATCACCTTTTTATTTGGGGAATGTATATATAACTTTCCAAATACTCATGAGGGTTAGAGTAAGTATCCCCTATCTCTTTGACTTAATTTTAATTTTTTTATTTTTGCCTTTAGTTTCTATGAAATATTTAACATTTGTGATTTCATCCTTATATTTGTTATTTCAATATTTCAATAAGTCAAACCCTTTTTGTTAATAAATAAAAAACTTAGTCTTTGAATACTCTTTGATTTCAAATAAGGATGGATGCAAAAAATTTCAAAAGGGCGCATAATTTTTAGTTTACATCTATAACACAAATTTTTGTATGTGTATTTAGTGCATAAAATTGTAATTAATTGTAATTTACCTTGGTTATAGGATCGTTCCTAGTAAGTATTTTCAAGTGCAGTACCACTTCACTATCTACATCCTGCAATACTAATAAGTAATCTTAATAATTCCTAAATTCCTTCTAACTATCATAGTAGTACTAACAAAACCAATGCCAAATAGCTATTTACTTAGAATCCTAAAGAATAAGAGAATAAACGAGGCATATATACCAACAAGGGACTTGCTTTTTCGCCAAAAACAAGATAAGTATTAAAGCAGAAGCTATGAACATAGCCACCGAATTCAACGGTAGCACTTACAATATCTGGTCAAGATATAAACAGTAAGTCAGAGCATTACAATATACAATATGCATAAGAACTTAAACTAAAACTTCTCACAAAAATAAATTCTTTTTTTATTTCCTTTTTAAGCTGCTTTTTTTTCTTTCCTCAAAAATTTTAAAATCCTTATTTTAAAAATCATATAAATTTAAACCCTAACAAGAAATGAACTTAATACATATACTGCCTAATCAATAGTAGAGGCTTGAAATAGAACTTTTATAATTGAATTACTCAAAATCTAGCTATCAAGGAATTAAACTACCATTTTTAGTTTAAGAGTGAGAAAGAGAATCAGATACAAGTAAATATTTTTACTTTATTTATTCATTTGGATATCTTACGTATCAGTTAAGAGGATTCAGTTCTTTTAAATAATTTTTCATAAAAAAGCAAAGAGGAACCTAAATTTCATTAGAAATATTCCAGCAGAAATAATGAATTCAAATAAACAACAAAAAAGAAAAACTTATAGATCGAATAGGAAGACAAAATCCCAAATTCATTGTCAGTTAATATATGGGTAGGCTAACTAGGAGTTCTTGAAAGTTGAAACTATCCAGTGGAGCTTTGACTTTAAAATAAATAGTAAAAATATTTTTCTTTATTTGTATTTTGAAAAAAAAATAGTTTACAATGCATGTAAACATATTTCATGGGGTTCGTGGTTTTTGGATGAGAAGCAGGATAATAAGTCAAGATAATAAAAGATTACTTGTGCCAAATATTAAAAAAAATTCAAAAATCAAAGGGACACGTGCTCCCCTTGCCTCTTCTTTGGTCTTCTTTGATCTTAACGGACTAAATTTATGTTTGGAAGAGACCTCAAAATCATGACAGAATATTTATATCTTAACAGCTAACCAATGTTGAGGGAGAGGTGGAGGAACAATATTCTTATAATAAATATGATTACGAGGCATATTAAGATTCTGTTTTTTTTTTTTTTCTTTAAGCTAAAAGTCTTGCAATTATAGACACAAAAATGAAGATGCTAATAGTACTAATTTATGATCATGAAGCCTCCTCTAAAGAAGGCACATATCTATGTATAGGTTGTTAAACAATCAATTCAGACATTCCAATCGTTAAGAAATGACAAACTTCATTCTCGAAGGAAGACAATTGTTTTAAATGTTCAACATTTGCGGCTTGTTGAAGCAAAATTCATGATCTTGTTAACTTTCACATAAGATTTTATCTTTTGGTAATTGTCAATAGCTTCGTCCCCACTCACACTAATTATATACTACTTGCTTTTTGTTAAATAAGGAGATTTCTAGTGGATATTTGAAACAATTATTTAAGATTTATTTATATATATATTTTTTTCAATCTATTAAGAATATATATTTAAGTGAAATTAATATATTTTCATAAAATCTTCAAAATAACTAAATATTAACTTCAATATATATATTTTTTCTACATTTAAAAGAGTGTTCTTTATAAAACAATTTCAACCTAATAATTAAAAAACAACATAATAATAGTCAATTTTTTTTACAGGATTTGCTATCAATGTTTATTTTATTTATTTATTTATTTTTTAAAATTGGATTTGCTTCTAAAATCTTATGATGTAGTCTCAAATTATAAAGGATATATTATTTTTCTTAAATTGGGAATTTCTTAGTTTCATTTTTAGTGATATTAGAAAAGGATACTTCATATGATTTATGAAAATTAATTCCTACATAATACATTAATAGCAATAAAAAAAACACAAATTATAACTGAATTATTTGGCAATGATTCCCAAGTGTCTGTGCTTCACTTTCACTATCCCTACAATTTCTCAAGAAAAGTCACTTTTGATTACTTTTTCTGTCTGGAGATTAAATGCCTAATTGCCTAGTGAAAGTGATGATCTTCATCTTTTGCCGACCTTATTTCTTTAATTAATTATCTCTTCTTTTTTTGTTAGGAAGTAATGATTATTTCCACCTTCAATGACTATTGGATTTGATTTAGCTATCTCTTTAAATTTTTTAAAAGGCATTTTACCCAACTTAGTGGCAACTTTTTCTTTCACTAGTGTTATTGTCCTCCTTAAGCAGGACATGTCAAACACCTTCCTCTCTCTCTCTTTTGTCACTTGATCTTTCCCTCCTCCTGCAATTATTGCAACAAAACTGCAAATCCACGAATCGTTGACAGACAAGTAATATAATAATGAAGTAGAGTATTAATCTCACAAAAAAAAAATTAATAAACACTAAAATTAAGATTTTCTCTATTATTTAAAGAAATAAATATCAAAAAATATTTTAAACTCAAATAAAATTAAACTAAACTGAATATGATAATTAATTAAATTTAAAATAATAATATAAAAAAATTAGGATTTAGATTTTATCAATTGACTACCTATGAATTATTTTTAATTGTATTGATTAAATTTTATCTTATTAGAATTAATTATAAGACAACTCTAAATTATATAATATTATCTCTCAAGATACACATGTATTTATACTATCCTTATGATTAACTCTTGTGATCATAAGTAACAAGTACAAACCCATTAATTTTTATGAAAATCCTTTTAACAATCATAAATGATTTTTTTTTTTTTAATCTTTAAACAATATATATCATATGTCTAATACCTTAATGAATTAATTTATGCTTCCACTATTACTATTTAACACAATACCTTAAATATATAAATAGTGATAAGTTATTCACAATAATTAAGCTCTAAAACAATAGATTAATTCTCATAAGCAATTCCAAATCAATAAATTATACATAATTATTGGCAAATCAAAATGCTACATTTAAATCTTAGATAAAAATTCAGTTACTCACAATATAAAAAGAAAACAAAGAATTGACTAATTGAAATATGAACTTTATGAAAAAATATTAAATAGAAGAAGAAGGTTTAGAAAAAATCTTGCAAAGAGAAGAAAATAAATCCCAATTTGAATCTTCAGTCTTCCTTTTGAAGTCTTCAAGAAATCTAGCTACATCTAATCTTCAAGAAATTTAGAACTATGGAGAATTAGAGTTGGAGAGTATCTCCCTCTCTTTTTTTCTTTCTAATTTGTATAAAATAATGTATGTATGAATACACAAAATTTAGATTTAGGAATGTGTGGAAGTCTTTGAAAAATAAAAAAATTCGAAATACAATAATATCCTTAAATTAGAGTAAAAGCTAACTGAAAAATTGTGGAGAAAACTCAAAATTGCTTGCCCTGGTGAGGTGCATGGCCGTGCACCATTAAAATACACTCTTTTTGTATTTTTCGATCTTTCTTTGCTTCTGATTTCAATCCGAGTGAGTTTCAAACTTTCGTTTTACTTGAAATTGCATAAGAAACTTTCAAAAAACCTAAGAAAGCATAAAATAAACTATCAAAATAAAAGGTAAACAAAAACAAAGAAAATCATAACATAAACAAAATATTAGTTGGATTAATGTTAGCAATTACTCTTTTCATTACTATCATATTTCAAGGTCATCAAATTCCCCCAAACTTAAGTATTGTATTTGCTTGTTCTCAAGCAAAATAAGAATTTAACACAACAAGAAAACTTAGCCTTCTTATACTTATGTTGAGTAAATTCTCCAATGCCTCAAGAAATAATATTGAGAAATAATATATCAATAACATATCAAATCAAGACGCTATCTTAAATTCAAAATAAATCTCATTTTAATAATACCTTGAATAATCATACATTGAATCATTCAAAAGGAAATTATTGTACTGCATGTAGATATATACGACTAAATATCTTTAAATATCTCTATCAAATGGTATTAAATAGAATTACAAATCTCATAGGTATGTTTAGGCAAAACAATCACTAATGGAATTTATACATCAAGAGAGATCAATAGGTTTAAACTAGGCTCATAATGGGTCACAAAAAAGTTAATTATCCAAACAAAAAATAGGCTAAATGCATAAAAAGTAAGATGATTATGCCAAGTAAAATAAAATTAAAAGCTTTTTAGTCTATCAATTTAAATAGAGGGAATTTGTGAATTTGTTAAAATAAGATCACTTTATCTCAATCACCATTCTTCTTCAAGATCTTCTCATGGCTATTTCATTGCATCACCAACAACTTCAATAACAAGATTAAGTAATAACTAATTATAATTTTTTTATATCAAATTTTCTTGTATCTCCCAAAATTTTATTTTTAAGTATAATGGTGACTTCAATTTAATAACACCTTTTCCTCAAGAAGATCTCTTTCAATAAAAGCTTCAGAATTCACTTTTTCATTACTCAAATAACAAAAAATTTAAACTTAACATTATTATCTCACAAACAAAGTAAGAGGTAATAAATAAGTTTAATAATCAAAAGAAAAGAAAACTAAAAATTAAAACAAGGTACAAAAAGGTAAACTAAAGATAAAACTAGAACAAAGATATATAAAAGTAATAAGGCTAATCAAATAATGCCTAAATCATTCTCTCTCTCAAAATTCATTTAAATTTCTCCTCAAAAGTCCATAAAAATATGTTTTAAGATAGGTGAGGAAAATAAACACAAAAATTACATAGAGCCCTCTGATAGGTGAGGAAAATGAAGATAAAAATTATATAGAAGCCCCCTCTAAGTAAGCATACACAATTTCAATGCAATTAACTCAATGCAAAGCTCAATAAAATATCACCTTAATGAAAAAGATCTCTCACTCAAGATAATTATTCAACCTAAAATATTTTAATAAATTATCCATAAACGTCAATTATTATCTATTCTTGGCCTTCATCAAGTTATTCAACACAAGAATATTCATTAATAAAAGAGTAAAATTTTGAAATTTACCCATCAAAATACAAAGAAAAGTTTAATGATAATAACTAGAAAAAAAAAAAAAAAAATTTTCCCCCAACTTTATACTGACATTGTTCTCAATATCAAAAAGACAAATCAAAAGAAAGAAATATACTCCCTTTTATTGAAAAGCATATTCTAATTTGTAAACTTGAGATGCATTATACTTCCTTGTTTTCTTTAAAATATTAAGAAATAAGACTAAAGTAAACATGAGAAATTAGTCACACATATAAAAGTAAAATAAAAATAAAAAAATAAAAACATGAGAAATTAGTCACACATATAAAAGAAAAATAAAAATAAAAAATAAAAAATTAAACAAATAAACAAAATAAAAATAAAAGAACTAAAGTTTAAAACATGTGGTTACCTCTCAAAAAGCGCTAATTTATATTCAATAGCTGTTAGGTTGATATTTTATCTATTTAATTAGGGACAATATTAAATAATTTATACTTATTTTAATTCCTTTTTAACCCATTGTAGCCAGTTAATGTAAGTTTTAGTTGAATTTAATTACTAGGTAAGCGGATTTTAGTTTT
>CANXYC010179152.1:0-28690 GCA_948193065.1 Aleurites moluccanus
TATATATATATATATATATATATATATACGTGACTGCAGAGAAAAGGCACCCATCATTATGATGATAAAATAACCATCAATCCATACCATCCATCCATCGAGATATTACGATCTCAAACCATACGTATGCTTGATCAGAACATACATCCCAGGGCCGATAGGCCTCCCCTAGGTAAATCCACTAATACAATTTGACCTTATCAGTTAGGTCACTGGTGCACACAGTCCAATGATTTCTCCCTCATTGGGAAGGGATTCTAAATCATCAATAGACATACAATCGATACAATGAACAATAGGTGGGTCTAGAGACCTCACCTTATCAATATCATTAACAATAATCAATAGGTTTTTAATAATTGCATATGACGCATATGGTCTTTCAAAGGTAATAGATTTCAATGATAGACTAAGGCACAATGATATTATAATATCAAAAATAATAACATTCAATATGAAATTTAGTCCAAGAACAATGACTAAACTTCATTCAAGAACAATATTAACAAATGTGGATTTCATAACAAAGAACAATCTATTTTATAACTTACCTCAATCCAAAGCAAATAGCTCAACTATCACCACAATCAACAATCCTTAAGTCCTTGGGTTCAACAAGGCTAAAACAATAAATTCTCAAAAATGGGTCAATTAGGAGTTCCTTCCCCAAAACTATAACACAAAGAATTCTAGAATTCTATACCCCTTAGTAATCAATAAATTGATTTCTAATATCAATTAAACCATTAAATCAAGAGTTACTATTCATCCTATTATTCACATAAAATCATTATGTTAGCCCTCTTAGGCATAATGTTGATTTTGATGATAACAAAACAATATAAATATGTTATTTGAGCTAACATTTTGTTTGAGTTGGTTAAGGCATGAGAAATCATGACCATTACTCAATTATAGGTTATCACATTCAAAAAGACTTGAATGACATTTAAAGAGAAGTTTATAAAGTGCACATGCTTAGGGGGAGCATACTTGGAGAAGTACAAGAAGTCAATTCAAGATTGCTGAATTTTAGTATGTCGTGGGCGCAACCACTTGTAGTTGAGGGTGCGACTCTAGGAACAAGTTTGGTCACAGATAAGACAAAGTCAGTCGCAGCCTTGAAAAGCTTTCAGTCACGGGCATGACACGTTCTAGTCGCAGGCGCGAAATTAATTTGAGAAATTCTAAAATCATCCAGTAGCTTCAAGATGAACAGTGTCTCTCCAGTAGCGGGTGTAACTAGGTAAAGTCGCGGGAGTGACAAGTTTATTCGCTGGTGAGAAATTAAAATGAGAATTTATCAAATCATCTAGTAGCCTAAGATGAATAGTATATCTCCGGTAGCGGGTGCGACTCATGGAAGTCGCAAGCACGACTCGAGGAAATTCAAAGGCATGACTCTGAAAAACTGACAGATTTGCACATAGTCTAGAGTGATGCCAAATTCTGTATAAATTGGAAGAAGTTATTAGGACAAACCATATATGGATGGAAAGATATGGATATCTAGGAACAAAAATTAGATTGAGCATTGGACATTGGAAAAATGAAGATATGAATTTTTGAATGAATTATGCTCAAACTGGCAGACTAGGATAGAATAAATGGGATAATTTTAAAATATTATTGGGAATTATAGAAGAAGAATTTGAGCATGATATTTTACATGATTTAATATCTAGGTGTATATTTTTATTTGGAAAAATAATCAAGTCATTTTGAGTTCTATAGAAGGAGAAATTGAAGAATTAGTGAAGCATGCTCAAACTGTCTTATAAATTAGAGCAAAAAATTTTTATAATTTTTTAGGATATCAAGATGGATTATTTTGTAGTTGAGTTAAACTACAAAGTTGTAATATACATCTCAAAGTTTGCAAAAAAAAAATGTTATATAATTTAGAGTTGTATAACTTGAGATATGAAAAAAATAAATCACGGGCGTGATATTTCTTCAAAAAGGTCTAGTAACAAAATTTTGTTTTTGTCGCGGATGCGACTGCTGTAATTCTAACACAAAAAATAGCCATTGGAAAGGATTCTAAAAACTATATTTTGGATCCTAATAGTCATATTTGATCAAAAGCTATAAATACAAGATAGTATGAAGCTCAAACAGGTTGGAGAGATTGAGATTAACAAGAGATTAAGTGTTTGAGAGATTAAATCAAATTAATTCTTGTATTTATTTGAAATGTGCTAAAATTTTTTAAGCACCTTTAGTTATGCTATTCTTTGAGTGTTGGAAAAACTCTTGTAAGGGATTTTTTCTTTTTTACTCTTTTGTAATTCTATTGGGTTTAAGTGTGAGCCATATAAAACACTTATAAAGGTTTTAGTGTGTGCCTTGAAAACACTTATAAAGGTTTGAGTGTGAACCCGTAAAACACTTGAGTTTGATCTTGCACCCGTAAAAGGATCGGAGTAAAATACTTAAGTGTGATTTTGAGGAGTGGATGTAGGCAAGGGTTGGTCGAACCACTATAAATCTTATATTTGATTTTCTCTTCACTACACTCTTTATATTTTACTCATTTATTCATGTATATACATTCATTGTTAAATTGGTTTATTTGCTTCCGCTATTTTAATTTGTGATTAATTTTTTATTTTGTCAAATAACCAATTCACTCCCCCTTCTTGGTTGCCAAAGGGACTAACATAGAGTATCAAAATAAAGAATCAAAACATGATAAATTGTATAAAATCAACGTCCCTTCGCGAGAAGGAAGAACTGTGTGGGTTTTGATTCCCATTCAACGGGATACATAGCCAAGCTGTATAAAACCTTCAAATCTAAAAAAGACAAAAAACCATCTCTTTTCCTTTGATTATTTGCTTAATTTTATTTATTGAATGTATTCTTGGGGGAATGTGTGATCAACCTAGAACCCATAAGGGCTAGAGTTTATATCCTCTATTCAAGGGCTAGAGTTTATATCCTCTATTTTGGGATTTTGAGGTGTAATAATTTACTTTTATCGCTTTCTTTTGATTATTTTACTTAATTGCTTACATTTCAATTGTTCATCCATTTATTTACTTGCTCATGTATCTTATATGTCATTTCTTAATTATTCATGAAAAATCATTTTAAATCAAGGTTAAAATTAAAAGACAAGTTTGACCGAAAATCTAGTCCCCGAATCCTCTTTGGTTTTAAAGACTAGTGCAATTTTTTCCTTTGGGATAAAATTGGAGTCAAAATGGGTTTTTACCTTTAATTTTTTCAATAAAAATAACTTAAGGTGGCAACTTCAAAATCAAAATCATTTTCAAATAAAAGGCGCTAAGGTCGTCTCCTCCATGAGAAATTGTCCCAAATGAGCATTCCGATCCCATTTAAAACGGACCCGAACGTGGTGCTCGAGCGAGGCCTTACAGGTTGCAATAATGATAGATTTATAATCATTGTATAAAGCAGAGGCTACAATTGGTAGCACGCATATCACTCATACAGCTGATCAGACTGTATGGCTGAGAATACCCCTCTCAGCTGGGGTCAACTGTAAACATTTCATTGTGCATAACGCCTAATATAGTTATTGTCCTACTCTACCAGGTGAGTAGCCCTGTTATTAGCACATTAGGTTTGTGTTCGATCCAAGGCTCACATTTAACAATGAAGAGAAATGATAAATGTTAAGATTCAACAAAGAGGCATTTGGCCACAGTTTTAATTTCCATATCCAATGGCTATAATTTTAGCTATTAGGTAAACTAAGGTACTTAAGGCACCAATAAGAAAAATCGAATATGTTCGAGCCAAATTTAGAAAATAATAATAAAGAAACTTGCATGTTTACATTAGCCCAAATAAAATGCTAGTTAACAATTTAGGTATTTCAATCAATTAGGGTATCATTAGGCTTCCATTAAACAAAGATATAAATTAGGAACCCTAAATGAACAAAGCATTATAACAAAAATGGGAAATTAAGGTTCCAATGAAGTAAGGCTACAATTCAATAAATATGGGCAAATTCAATTGGATTCAATTTCAAGTAAAATGTTATATATACATACTCACCTTTCCAAACTCTAGTTCCAACTCTTAACCCTCTAATCTAGCGCAAGAAAAATGAATGGTCCAAAGGTGCTTCTTCTTTATCTTTCTCTTTTGAAACTACAAGAGTAAATAAATATTTTTAATACTTAATTTACATTAAAGTTACACAATGTGATTCAAATTATAACTTCCCCCTCTCAAATTCTAAAATTTGGTTTTTGGCAGCCTTTATTCTATTAGAAAGTTCTCAAGTTATACTTATCCAATTTCTTTAATTCTTTTTTCTAATTAAACTAAATATCTAAGAGTTTAAATAAATATTTTAATACTGAATTTACATTAAAGTTACACAATGTGATTCAAATTATAGCTTTCCCTCTCAAATTCTAAAATTTAGTTTATGGCAGCTTTGATTCTCTTAGAATGTTCTCAAGTTATACTTATCCAATTTCTTTAATTATTTTTTCTAATTAAACTAGATATCTGAGGGTTGAACATATTAAAATTTTAGATTTTTCTGGGTACTACATAAATTATGGTGATTTTGCTAAATTTGTCATGTATCCCGAAATATGTCCTGCAAATCCTGTCCGAGCAACCCATAATTTTTCACTCACATATCAACGTGTAGATATCCAAATGATGTTCTGTTTTCACTGAAATTTAGATAAACATAGAAAAATAATTTTTATGTTTTAAGTTTTCTCTAATTTTTTACTTTAAGGTTCTTCAAAACGTAAAACACAGTAGGGTTTAACAATCCAAATCCTAACCCGAGTTATAGAGAAACTCATCACCTAATATATCTTTATACAGAAAGAATTTTATAAAACTTACTTAAAGACATATATTCTAAACATGAATATCTACAATTTTTATGTTTTGAGAATTTTCAAAATATAATTTTAAGATCCCAAAAATTAGCTTTCAAAATTCTGTCAAGATCCAAAAATTCAGAATTTCTAAGAGTTACTTCTAACTTTATCTTTCTTTTACTAATTTAATCTCTAATCTACTAATTAATCTCACTAAATTAAATTATGGAGTAAGTTTAAAGATATTACCTCTTTGAAACTCTTGAAAATTTTCTTTAGATTCTAACAAAAACCCAAAAATTTGATGAGAAGAGATTGTGTAATTTTTTTATTCATAAGATGATTATTTATATAATTATATGATCAATTAAATATTTTTAAAAAAAATTACAATTAACTTGATGAGGGAGAGGCCATTTGGCCCACTACCCCACCCCAAATTTTTTTTTCTTTTTATTTATTTATTAGTGAAATGACTTTTTTGACCTTAGTTTTTTTTTTCAAAAACTACAAAATGGTTATTTTCTTCTTGTTCTTCTATTTACTATTTATACATTTATATTTTTATAAATTCACTCAATTCTATTTTTAACTCACTCACTATTTATCTAATTTTAGGTATTTCATAATCGTTTCTGACTAATACACTTTCTAAATTTTATAAAATTTCACTACCGATACTCATTTGTTAAAATTATCCTTAATCATTTTAGAATTTAATTAGGGTTATTAAAATATGATTAAATTTTAATTGCTTAATTTTATATATTATGAAATGTTAGAAGGATATACATTGTAATTATATTATATGATTAAATTTTAATTGCTTAATTTTATATATTATGAAATTTTATTCATTAATATGAATTTCTTTTTATGTATATTAATTAATGAGAATATATTATAGAATGTTATTCATTAATATAAAAATTTATTTTATATGTGTTAATTAACTAGTGATTTGTAAATAATATTGAAATTATTTTTCTAACAAGTATCTTAAGAGTATTAGTTAAGAAATAAAAATTTAAATGACATTAAATAAATAAATTAAAGGGCACTATTATTTCTATAACCTATATTTCCAGTGCTACAATCTAATAAATATAATATATATGTCTTGACTTTAATATCCTTGCCCTATTCATTATTTTTCTATCTGTTTCTTCTTCTTTTTTCTTTCTTTCTTTCTCCTCTTTATGTTTTTTTCTTTTCTCTCCTTTCTCTCCTTCTCTCTCCTCGAACTTCCATTGCTACTTTGTCGATCTTTCTTGTGTCAATGGAGTTTCTAATACATATTAAACAATGAATGAAGAAACATTTTAACTTTTTATGATAGTATCTTGTGAATGTTATTACATATTAAACAATGAATAAAGAAGCATTGTATATAGAAAGTCTAAGTTGTTTACGTCATAGATTTATCAACACAGTAAAATAATTATCCATTGATGGAGAAAGTGGCAAGTGGTTGTTACCAACTATTAGAACTTAACCCTAAATAATTCTAATCAACACTTGTGCAGCATAAAAAAAAAAAAATTAATAGGAACTGCCATAAAGGAATGGAATGATCAATGGAATAAGTCTACCAGAGCCAAATAATGCACATGGATACAAATATTTAATTTTTAATTGGTCAATCCTTCACAGTTCGAACTCTCTGGGAGTTCCTTTATAGAAAACGCCTCTCCATAGTCTTTCATTTGGAGACAAAACAAAGATCCTTGTATTTGGAGAATTTGAGGAGAAGATTCCATTATAATGAGGGCCTTTATGTTCAACCTGAGAATTTGTCGGGGGACTAGCCTTATGGCGGGTGAGAGGGCTTGACTTGCACATTGTTGGGGCTTGCAAGAATTTAATCCAAGTCAAATTGAAGGAAGATGGAGGAGATACTGGATTGTATGCCTTGTTCATCTACAGAAGCCCAAGGCCAGGGGATCGTCAACAGGTATAGGATTCTATTAGTAATATTCGACCTCCTAGAGGTAGCTCTTGGCTTTGTATTGGTAATTTCAATTGTATTGCCTATGCTTATGAGAAATAGGGCCATAGGAAAGCGAGTTTATCATAGTGTGAAATTTTTTTGGACTTTATGGATCGGTGTGGTTTAATTGATTTGGGCTTTAAGCGATCTTAGTTCACCTGGACAAATAAACAATACGAGAAGTCTTGCATTTTTCAACGGTTAGATAGGGCTTTAGCTTCTAATGAATAGAGACTCTCTTATTCTCTTGCTCAAGTGTTCCATGGCAAGATTTTAGGTTCCCCCTTATCTTAAATTTCAATACAAAGACGACTAGGGGTCCGATGCCTTTCTGTTTGAAGTCAAATGGTTAGAAATTGAGAAATGTAGGGAAGTGGTGATCGATTCCTGGTGCTTGATGGTGGAATGGAAACTTTAATTAGAATTATGCCGGAAGCAATTGCAGGTTTGGAACAAGATAGGTTTGGGCAGAATTAAAAAGGAAATTGATGGGTTACAGGCTAAATTAGAGGCTATCCCCTTTAAATAAGATCTCTAGTTTGCTAAGAAAAAAGAGGATGTTTTAATTAAAAGGATTAATGAATTATAGAGACCGGAAGAGGTGCACTAGTTTCAAAGAGTAAAGGTGAACTGGTTATCTTTTGGGGATAGAAACACTAGGTTCTTTCACCTCTATGTGGTTCACAAAAGGAGTAGGAACCAAATTTTAAAGCTTAAATCAAGTGAGGGTAGATGGCTTGAAAAGGAAGAGGATATGGAAAGGGAAATAGTGAAGTATTATAATTGTGTCTACCAAGTTGAGTAGACATCCCATAAAAGAGGTTCTTTCTACTATAGCTCCGATTGTTACTGCTGACATGAATTGTGTCCTTTGTGCCCAAATTATGGATGAGGAAATCAAAAGAGTTGCCTTTGAGCTAGGAGCTTATCAATCCCTAGGGCCTGATGGATTTCCTGGAATTTTTTACTAAAAATTTGGAATATTGTGGGGTTTGATGCTATTCATGCTGTGAAAAAATTCTACTCTACCTAATGTTTGTTGAAGGATTGTAATAAAACCTTTCTTACTCTCATTCATAAAGTTTCCTACCCCTCATCCTTGTCCCACTACCAACCCCTTAGCTTTTGTAATTTCTTTCATAAAAGCCATTTCTAAGACAATTATTAACCGGCTCAAACCTTTTCTTAGCTCACTGGTCCATCCAAACCAATTGGCCTTTGTGTCAAATAGGAGCATTCAAGATAATATTGTCATAGCCCATGAGTTCTTTTCTTGCTCTTAGATGTGGGAAATCTATTTCCCATCATGGCTCTTAAGGTAGATATGTAGAAGGCCTATAATAGGGTATAATGGTTCTTTTTGGAGGGAGTTCTTGCAAAAATGGGGTTTAATACAGAGTGGATATCTATGGTCATAACTTGTCTCAAAAGTGTTTCCTACGCTATTCTCATCAATGGTTCTCCCATAAAATTTTATAGTCCTTTTTGAGATCTAAGACAGGGAGACCCCTTGTCTCCTTTGTTATATTTGTTTATAACTAATGCTTTGACTTGTGCTCTTAGTGATTATCTTAGTGCAGGTTGGCTTGGAGGCTTCGGGATTACAAAGAGATGCCCGGTTTTAACTTGTGCCCTCTTTACAGATGACACCTTGATTTTTGGGAAGGTTATAACTCATTAGGCGATCGTGCTCAAAAGTATTTTAAAAGCTTATAGTAATGCTTTGGGGCAGAAGGTTAACTTCATAAATCCTTAGTGTCTTTCAACAATTAAAATCCTACTTCATTGAAATAGTCAATTCTAAAACTTTTGCGGATGCATCAATCAAATTGTAATGAGAATTATATGGGTCTCCCTATGCAAAAGGGCGGATCAAAATTGGAAGCTTTGAGGTTTATAAAGGAAAGAATCATAACAAAGGCTACCTCTTGGAAACAGAAATACATCTCTTATAGGTAAAGAGGTCATGGTCAAAGCAGTCTTGCTACCATTCCAACTTATGTTATACTTCTCTTTAAGTTCCCAAAAACATTCTATGATCAAATATATAAAATTTTGTCTAAATTCTTTTGGGGACAATTGGTGGATAAGAGGGATTTATGTATGGAAAGATGGGAAAGGCTAGTTGTGTCAAAATAAATGGGAGGATTAGGCTTCTGAAGCTTCTCTAGTTTCAACAATGCTCTGTCGGCAAAATAATATTGGACATTCTTACAAAATCCTAATTCACTTTGGGCTAAAGTAATAAAGGAAATTTCTTTTCCTTATAGAGATATTTGGACAACAGTATAGTCCTTCATGGGTTTGGTCAAGTTTTTTGGCTGGAAGGAATGTTCTGAAGCTTGGGATATGATGGAATGTGAGAAGTGGTAAGGATATCAACATTTAGGCTGATGAATGGATATCATCTCTTCCAAAATTCAAAATTCAATACCCTAGACCTCTGGAGTCGGAGCTTTTTAATGTGCAATACCTCATTAACCCTGATACCCATAAATAAAAAAAAAGGAATTATTAGAGTCCTTATTCAATCAAGAGGAAGTAGAAGCAATCTGTTGTATCCCTATTGGCCTTTCTAATGCAGATAATAGGTTGGTTTGGCATTAAGAAGAATGGTATGTTCAAAGTCAAATTTATATATAATGTTTTAGTGAAGAACTTAGGTATCAACATTCATAGACCTTCTGCTAGTGCTAACATCCGTGAGGACTTTTGGAGAATGTTCATTTGGCAAGCTTTTCGTAATTCCTTAGATATTGGTCTTAACTTGTATCGACGGAAGATTGTCACTTCTCCTTTGTGTTCCATTTACAGTCAAGCTCCAGAATCAATGAAACATATTTTTTTTGTTTGCTCTCATACAGTTGCAGCTTGATTTGCAAGCCCCTACCTATAAACCAAGTCCTATTTCTCTTCCTTGATTTCCTATTTGGTGGTCTAGTATTGTGAATTTCCTGAAGGACTCTCAAACAATACGGGAAATTGCTATATTATGTTGGGAAATTTAGAAAATAAGGAATGACTGGGTCTAACCTTATTCAACAATCAAATTGAATGCCTTCGTCCCCAAGTACTATCAAAGTGAACTATAATATTATCTTCAATTTTTCCAGCAATATGGCAGGTATTAGAATTATTGGGAGAGAAAGTAGGGGTTTTATGTGTATGTCTAGTTTGCAGGCTGAAGCACTCAAGCTCAAGGAAATAGTTTTTATGGCTGAAGTGTTGAAGCTTCATCATGTCATTTTTTAGACTGATGTTGAATTAGTTATTAAAGCTATAAACCAAGGCTATAGTGATTTTTGGGAGATTAAATCTTTCATTGCTAATATTGTTTGTGATCTATCTATTTTTGTAAATGTTTATGTAAAGTTTGTTAATTGTTTAGCTAACAAGGTTGCAGATTGGGTTGCAAAGGGCTATCTAGATCGTTCTTACCCTGCAGATTGGATGATGAACCCTCTTGGTTGGCTAAAATTATGTATGATGATCTTGTTGTATTTGTTTGTTAAACACTTATATTAGTTTCATTTCCTCAAAAAAAAAAAAAGACAATCAGCGGCGTTATCTTTTGGCAAAAAGGCAATTAAGAATACCTTTCCATGTAAATTCATATAGTATTATTTATTTAATACAAGTTTTATGCAAATATTTTTTATTATAGCTAAGTGGTGGATACATTTCGGAGAAAATGCAATTAAATTTCAAAAGATTGCAATTAGAGTTTTGAGTCAAACAACATCAGCAACAAATTATGAAAGAAATTGGAGCACTTTTAGCTAGATACACAGTAAGACTAGAAATAGATTGAAATATCAAAAATTACATTATCTAGTCTATGTGCATTATAACATGAAGCTGAAATTACGATATTTAGCAAGGAAGTCCACAAAGGAGTTGGAGGCTAGGTTTAATCCAATCAATTTGGATTATATTTTTGAGGAGTATGACCCATTGTCACCATGGATAGAGGAATAAGAAGCTCTTGTCTTAATGGAGAAGAAGTTGATTATGATAAGGATAAAATATTCAGTGATAAATATAAGTCTTCTTGATGATTATCTTTCTACCATTTGTATAGAATATGAATTTTAATCAAAAGCTTTTGTATAAAAGTTTACACTATAAACACAATTTCTGTGTGAATATAATACAATATTCTTTATGGTATCAGAGCCCTCATTCTAGACCTCTTTTAGTCCGTCTTTTCTACGTTTTTCATCTGCCCAAAGTGGTTTCTGTTCTTTTCTTAGCCTTTCTCTGCATTTGTCCCCTTTTTCTCTTGACAACTTTTTTTTTTCTTTGGTTATTTCCTTTACCTACTGGCTCATCTTATTCTCTACTTTTTCCCATTTATATCTGCTGGTTTTCTCTTGCTCTTGTTGGCCCAATGTTTCTTCACTATTATCCAGTTTATCGTTTCACATTTTATGCTCCCATTATGTCAACTGAATCTGCCATGACCACCACTCTTGCTTCGTCTTCTCTACCCAGCCCCAATCTAGCACACCAACTCTCTATTAAGCTTACTGCTTCTAACTATTTATTATGGAAGACTCAGATGCTTCCATTGCTTATTGGTTACAACTTGGTTCACCATATTGATGGATCTTTTGATACTTCGCCAAAAACTTTGGCCTCTAGTGATCTAAATCTTGTATATTCCATTTGGTTTTGGGAGGACCAGCGTGTGTTAAGTTGGCTTGTTGCCTTTATCTCTGAATCATTACTTACACAAGTGGTTGGAGCATCAACCGCTCGTGATGCCTGGCTCAAAATAGTTACCATTTATTCTTCAGGTTCTAGAACTTAGATTAGACATCTCAAAGGATAGTTACATAAGCTAGACTGAGGGAATGCCATAAATGTTGTTTATATGGGACGAGCATAGCAAATTGTGGATTAACTTGCTGCTTTAAAGAGTCTGATTTTGGAGGAAGACCTAGTAGGTGCAATTACTGATGGACTTGGCCCTCTCTATTGGCCATTTGTTCGTTCATTTGATGCCAGCTTACAACAGATTTCATATGATAACCTGTATGGGTTGTTACTAGGTGAAGAACAATAGTTGCTATTTGATTCAACTAAGACTGATACTTTTACTCCCACTGCACAGTATACTGTGCGTTAGAATTCTGGTACAATGAGAGGCTATGGATTTTCAAGAGGAGGTTGCTCTTACAATTCTCATGGTGGATTCCAATCAAGGAGAGGTAATTCATTTTCCAATTCTCTTAATTTTGGATTCTCCTGCTAATAATCGTGTACCTGCCAATGTATAGTGCCATAATTGTCAAGGCTATGGTCACATAGCCAAAACTTGCTCCTGTCCCAAAACAAACCATATTTACTCCAAACCTAGTTCCCATCTTGTAAATACTGGTCTTATTGCATAGCAATGGGTTCTGGATTCAGGAGCTAATCACCATCTTACCACAAATGTGAAAAATCTAGCAAATTCAAATAATTATACTAGCCTTGAGACTGTAACAATTAGGAATGGTAAGTCAATCTCTATTTCACATGTCTGATTCTTCTATTTCTTCTTTGAATAATAATTATGTTTCTCTCGTTAATATTCTTTGTATTTCAGAATCTTGTGAAAATTTATTGTCGGTTAATGCCTTTACTCGTGAAAATTCAGTATCTATTGAATTTTTCCCTAATTTTTTTCTTGTTAAAGATATCCTCACGAAGCAGGTGTTATATTGAGGCCAAAATAAAGATCGTCTATATACCATGCTACTTAAGTTTCCATGGCCTAAAGCTTCATTTTCAGTTAAAGCCTTTCTTACATTGTTGTCTACTTGGCACGCACTTCTGGGTCCTGCTCATCTTCGATCTGTGTGGGCTGCTTTTTCAAATAATCATATTAATTTTCTTAGTAATAATGTTGATTCTTTGTATCATGTTTGTGCTATGTGTAAATCCCATAATTACCATTTCCTGAGTCTAAGTTTTAAGCACTTCAACCTTTAGAATTAGTTTGTTCAAATGTCTGAGGGTCGTCTCCTGTTCCGTATGTTGAAGGTTTTCGTTATTATGTATTTTTTTTTATCATTATAGTAAATATTCCTAGATTTATTTTATTTGTCAAAAGTCTGAAGTTTTAAGTGTTTTTATTAAATTTCATCATGTGATTGAAAAATATTTTTAAAAATAAATTAAATCATTTCAAGCTAATTGGAGTGGAGAATATCAAGCTTTAACTAATTATTTAATTGATAATGGTATTTCTCAAAGAAGTTTGTGTCCCTATACCTCCTGAACATAATGGCTGTGCAGAAGGTAAACACAGGCATATAGTTAAAATAGGGAGAACCTTAATGCAATCTGCCTCTATTCCACTTGTTTATTAGAATCATGCTTTTGATACTGCTGTTTACACAATCAATAGATTGTTAGCATCTCAATTATTATTTAAATCTCCTTACAGTCTATTATTCCATACTACTCCCAATTATCATGAATTGTGAATATTTGATTGGTTGTGTTTTCTACAGTTGAAACTTTACACGAAGCATAAACTTGAATCCAAATCTAAACGATATGTCTTTTTAGGGTACAGTAAAATTCATAAGGATATAAGTGTCTTGATTTTACCATTAACAAAATTTACATCTCATGCCATATAACTTTTGATGAGCAGATATTTCCATGCAAATAAGAATATTACTCTTGCAAATTCGTCACCTACTGCTATTTCAAATGACCAGTACACTCCATTTTATTTGCCCGCTCCTTGTACAAGACAAGGAATTCTTGGACTTGAACCATTATCACCTACCAATGGACAAGGGATTCTTGGACTTGGACCATTGTCCACCACTAGTTCCGATTAAATTGCTTCCTCAGACCTGAACCATCAACAAAATAATGTTTCATTGGCTACTAGACGACATCATGACCCACCTAATGCTGAACAATCCACTAGTTCAACTTTGGCTGCTTATGTTCACTCAAATACATATGCTACTGATACCATTGTGTCATCACACATGTCGGTTGTCTCTCCAAAATTTTCACAGTCCCACTTGTCATCTACTGCCTCATTGACCTCATCTTCATCGAAGCATCGAACCTCTGATTTACCCAGCAATTCCACATCATTTTTTGAGCCAATTCCAGCAAATTCTTCAAGTACTCTATGCCACAATTTTGACCTAGTTTCATCTTCGCCACTGCCATATGTTGATATTAATAATCCAACAATTGTTACAACCCATCAATCCGCACTAATACCTACTGTTACCACTTCTAACCAAACCCCACAACCTAAACCTTCACTGATTATTGATTTCACCAAATATTTCATATCATATAATCCACAAAATGAGCCAAACACAGTTGACAATCCCACACCAAACACCAACCAAGCTCCTAAACTAACTCGAATGGTCACCCGTACCCAAACAAATTCTCTCAAACTAAGAGAATTTTTTATTTACTTTCCAGAGTTACATTACCTCCCGTCCCTACTTGCTATACCTTAGCTATCACAGATCCTAATTGGCGAAAGGCCATGCTTGAAGAATATAATGCCTTGGTAAACATAGGTATTTGGAAATTGGTTGCTCCAAATCAAAGATCTAATGTAATAGGTTGTAAAAGGGTTTTTTCGGTGGAAATAAAAACCAAATGGCTTCATAGATCAGTATAAGGCCAGATTAGTGGCTAAGGGATTTCATCAAAGACCAAGTGTGGATTATTTTGAAACATTTTCTCTGGTGGTTAAACCAACGACAATCCGCTTTGTTTTAACTATTGCAATTTCTTTTGGATGGAATGTTCGACAACTTGACATTTCAAATATGCTTTTTTTACATGGTTCATTAGATGAGGCAATATACATGATTCAACCACCCGGTTTTATAGATCTAGACAGACTCGATTTTGTATGCAAATTAAAATGTTTTTATATGTCCTTAAACAAGCATCTCGCCAATGGTATACTTGTTTTACATCAATAATGTGTGCATTTGATTTTTCTCGGTCACAGGCTGGTACCTCTCTATTTTTTTTACAATAAAGGTCCAAATATTATTTATTGTCTGGTGTATGTTGATGATTTCTTAATCACTGGGAATAATTTTGTAATAATTGAGCAATTTTTGGCACATTTACAAAGCAATTTTTAGGTTAAAGATCTAGGAACTCTAGATTATTTCTTAGGAATGGAAGCTCAATAGCACTTATCGAGTCTGCTTCTCACTCAATCGAAATATATTGATGGTTTATTGGAGAAAGCAAAAATGCATGGAAGCACACCTTTGTCTGCACCAACTAGTACAATTGATAAATTGGCTTTGCAAGAAAGTTCTCCAATGACCAATCCCACTTTATATCAGAGTATTGTTTGAGGATTATAATATTTATGTCTTACTAGACCTGAGGTGTCTTATTCAGTCAACAAAATCTCACAACATATGCATAATTCAACAGAGAAACATTGGGTTGCGATCAAACGCATATTGCAATATCTCTATGCCACACCTTCGCGTGGTTTGTTTATTTCTGCAACAACAATAAATTTATCGATGTCATATTCTAATGCTGATTATGCAGGTTGACTTGATAAGCGCAAATCTATTATTGATTTTGTTATTTTTATGGGTGGGAATTCAATTTTTTGGTCTGCAAAGAAGCAACGAATAGTAAGTCATTCTTCCACAGGGGCTAAATATAGGGCTTTAGCTATAGCAATATCGGAACTGACATGGATTCAATATGTTCTTAAGGAACTAGGAAGAATAATCTATACACCTATTTTATGGTGTAATAATATTGGTGCCACTTATATTGCTGTCAGTCCCATATTTTATTCTCACATTAAATGTTTGGAAGTTGATTTTCACTTTGTTCATGACAAGGTTAGTAAAAAGGAGCTTAAAGTTCCATTCATTTCTACTCATGATCAACTTGGTGATGTATTGACTAAGCCTTTGTCAAAGCAACGATTTCATTTTCTTCGTGACAAGTTGAAGGTTTTCTCCAAACCAGTTCAACTTGCAGGGGCGTGATAAGGATAAAATATTTAGTGATAAAGATAAATCCACTTGATGATTATTTTTCTACCATTCATAGAGAATACATATTGTAATCAAAAGCTTTTATATAAAAGTGTACACTGTAAACACAATTTCTATGTGAATATAATACAATATTCTTTAGATTAGTTGACTGATGTAGAAAATGAAGACGTTGGTTTCATTGATCTCACTGGTAAAGTGTTAGAGGTGGCTTCTCCATTTCAATTGTCACACCCTAAATCCACCGGTGCGACGGTCCTAGGGTAAGGGTAGGCATAAGGGTACCGTACACTCGTAGAACCCTTAGTTAACCTGGATCAAATATACAATATATACTAGCATCATGCCAAACATCCATATCTTATATATATCTCATCAACCTGATATGATATTTTCTTTTGATCCTTACTGATAAAAAAATAATTCTAACATCAATATGGAACAAGGGAAAGTCTACAATGCCATTCATGGCAACAAAAGAATAAGCAACATCACACACATCTACGGAGCTTCTAAGAGTATATTTCTCATAGACATGAATACATATATATATTTATATAATTCAACTATTATCCAAAAATATTACATAAAAGAGTCTTCTTGTGGAGAAGAAAATCAAGAAGCTCTGTTTTCAGGATTAACTCTCTCTCGAATTAAGCTAAAATCTGAAATCCACAGAAGAGTTGTGAGCCTTCAACTCAATAAAATGTGAAGAATCAGAATGAATAACATATATAGAATACTTAAATAGAAAATCTTGAATATATACCAGGGTACTAAAAAGAAATCTTAACATATACATTAATATCATAAGTACTTACAAAGGGTAGCACTATCCAATCATTTCATAATACATATTTGAATATCAAATCATAATTTTTTTTAAGAACATAAATGCCTATAAAGAATGGCATTATCAAATAAATATAACATAGAACTGACATCATATCATAACGTTTGGGTAGCCTTGTTATCTTCACGTGGCACATATGCTTACGCAGGCATATGCCTAAAGCTCGTGATCCCCTCTAGGTGGAATATTGATACTATACCCTATCAGTCAGGTTTTCTCTATGCACATTGGACTAATGAATTAACTCTCATTAGGAAAAGCGTTCTATAATGTATGTTCCGTGATATACATATTATGTATTGGTTCAGCAGTAATTAAAAGTAATCAAGAGATCACAACATATGAATAACATATTATATTATGCATAACAAAGGCTTATTAATAAACTTGATCCAATAAAAATAACCAAGTCATTATCAATATTCAAATATTCTATTTAAGGAGGGTTTCAATAAATTGAATTCATATATATATATGAATATAATATACTTTAGTAAAAATTCTCAAATGGAGAATCATATACATGAAACGAAATCTACACTTACCTGTTAGCACTAAAAAGCTTTCTAGCCAAGCTCAACTCTTGCTCAAATCCAAAAAATCCTTAATTACTTGAGTTCTCTTCTCCTAAATAAAAATCCCCAAAAGTTCAAAATTTAGGGTTTTTTCAAAACAATCACTTAAAATAATCCTCCATAAATTCTAAACTCCTTAGAGTCTCTATAAACATATTCTAGCATTAATTTAACTATTAATCGAGGATGAATAATAGTTATAGAGAAAATCTACTATTCATATCATTATTCATCCAAAAATCATAAATCCTTATACTACTAAATCTAACCATAATTATTAGCCATTAATGCTAAAAAAAGATCACCCACAACTTAAAAATAACTATTCTAGCTAATAAAGAACTTAACTCAAACTAGATAGAAGATTTGAGAAAATTACCTTATTTTCTCCTCCAGAGAAATTTTCAAGAATTTGGCTTGAATTGATACTCTTATAGTCTTTATTTTATATTTTCTAGTATTAATAAGATTTAATTGGAGTATTAAAATCTTAGAAATGAAGGAAAATAATTTATGGTTGAGATGAATAGGAAATGGAAAAGAAGAGAGAAGAAAAAAGAAAAAAAAATAAAGTGAAGAAAGAAAGCTACTACCAAAAAATCTCGAGTTTACTGTTCATAGCACTGTTCATGCGTACTATTCACAGTCACTGTTCATGCGCACTGTTCATGAGTATTATTCACGTATACTGTTCATGGGCACTGTTAATGACAGAAACTGAAAAAAAATCACTTCGTAAGCACATGTTAAATCAACTCTATCTTAAGCTACAAAAGTCTAAATGTCTCGATTCTTCTTTCCACTTAAACTAAACACATGAAACTACAACATATCTCAAAATCTTTTTTTAAAGCCTTAAACATAAATTTATAAAATTTTGCACAAATACAAACTCTGAAATTCAAATCAAAACAAATAAATCTCACTTCCAAAACAAACATTCCACAACAAATCTTATATATATCATTACAAAAATTTTAGAATACATACAAGCAAAAAAAACTCATGTGTTACATCAATATAGTCTTGGTGCTGGTGGCACATCAAGTGGTGGTAGTGGTAACAACATGGATAATAATGGTGATGATGGTTGTGGTGATGGTGGTCATAGTGATGATGATGATTATGATGGTCATAATGATGATGATGATACTTCTAGTATACCAAGAGGTAATGGTCCTAGCGGAGGTTGCTCCCACTGCAAGTGAGAGACAAAGTTATGAACATCAAAAAGAATTTAAATGGAAATATATATATCGTGAGTCTACTACATATTTAGCTAGTCCACCTGGTTTTACACCAAGAAGGCAAGAATATGGTTATGAGTCAAGTATAGAGGAAAATAGTTATACTTCTTCATACAATTATGAAAATATTGGGTATGGTAACTCAACATCTAATGAGCAACATCATGGAAATGATACATTTATAAGCTCATATAGTGTCCCATTATATTATGAACAACTAGGTGATAATTGGGGGCAAAGTGTATATCCACCTCAAAATTATTTAGGTATGATTGACATACAAATGCATTATTTGACAATCAGAATGATAATAGGGGTGTTTATTAATCTATTCCAACTCATACATTTTCTTAATCAAGCTCACTTTTTGGTACGTTTGCATATGAAAGTTTTATATAAGACAGTAATATGTAAAACCAACAAGATCCATCAAGACATTCATTTTGGTGGTAATCATGATTTTCTTCATTTAATATGTTGTAAAATTTAATGAATATTTATTTAGGTATTTATTTACAAGAACTCATCTTGGTGGTAGTCACCAAGAAAATCATTTTTGTGGTGATCACCATTTTCTTCATGTAATCCATCATGAAAAAATTATTAAATAAATTGGGAATATACTTTTGGTAGTCACATAAAAGTGACTTCACATAAGTGCGATGTAATAAATGTTTATTTAGGTGTTATTTACATAGGTCCCTTTGATTTAGCTGTTAATTGTTAGTTGTTACTTATTGTTATTAGTTGGTGGCTGACAATTGATTGTTGGTAGTTGTTACTTAATAGCTGATTGTTATAAATATTTGATAAAATTAGTGTTAGCTATCAGCTGTGACCATTAAATATAAATATTAATAGGGTTAATTATTATTTTTTCTTATAAAATGACACAACATATTATGTCTCCCCTAACTTTTCAAAAATACATTAAATCTCCCCTAATAAATGTTACAATATACTATTAGACCCTTCTATTCAATTTTGCCGTTAATCAATCCTCTAATGGTCAATAAGAGCAGTAAAAAGATAAAAATATCATTATCCTTTATTTTTAATTAATTACATTTTATTTTTGCTTTTAAAATTTTTTTTTAGAGTTAAAAATATATTTTCATATAAATAAAAATATTTTTTAAAAAATATTTTTACTTTTTATTTCAAATTTATCAAAAATATGAAAATAAATTTTTTATTTGTATTAAAAAATTTAAGAAGAAATAATTTAATTTCTTCTAAAATTATTTTTTTAAAATAAAAAATAAAAAATATTTTTTAAAAAATATTTTTGTTGAAATGAATTTTTTAACTCTAAAAAATATTTTTTAAAGGAAAAATAGAATGTAATTAATTAAAAATAAAGAGTAAAGATATTATTATCTTTTTGCTGTCTTTATTAATTATTTTAAAATTGACTAACGGTAAAATTAAATAAAATGGGTATCTTTTTGCTGTCTTTATTGATTATTTTAAAATTGACTAACGGTAAAATTAAATAAAATGGATACTAGTATAATGAAATATTCGTCAGAAGAGAATTAATATATTTTTGAAAGATTAAGAAAATTTAATATATTATGTCATTTTATATGAAAAAAATAGTAATTAATCCATATTAATATTTATTTTTTTATTTAAATATTATTTTTAAAAAGATAATTTAATTTTTTTATTTAAATAAATAGAAATTTTTTTAAACAGTAACACAATTTTTTATAAAATTAATGAATTTTTCATCCAATATTGAATTTAATCATTTGCTAATGATTTGAGAAAAAAAAAAAAATAAAGATAGCTATGGACAATTCAGTCCACAACACCCACACTATAACAGTGGATAATTTAGTTTGATTAAGGACGAGTCAATCCGATTCCAATTCTTGAATCTCAATTTTGAAACTATTTTCGTAACTGATTCTTATTAAATTTTTTTAATAATAAAATTATTTAAATATTAAAAAATTAGAAAATAATTAATATAATATATGAGTTAAATTTTTTTCATATAATAATATATGATATAAAAAGTATTTTTTTATAATTTTATATAAAATTAATTATGATAATTTTTATTTTTATAATAATTAATTATTATTATATTATTATTTTAAATTTAATTAAATTATTTTTCTATTATATAATAGAAAAAAATAAATTAATAAATATTTTTTTTTATTATATAGTATTAAATTTAATTATTTTTAATTTTATTTTGATTTAGTTAATTTAATTTCAGTTAAATTTTTAATCCTTTATTTTTATTGTTTCTTTTATTGATCCGATTACGAGAATATTGGAAAAAACCAAAGACCATAGAGACAAACCGATCAGGCAACATAAGAAAAAGAAACAATGTTTGAAGGGCAATTTGGCAAATATAAAACTTATGAATTGGGCCTAGAAAAATGAAATGGACCTAATTACGTTATTAAGCTAAAATGACAGAATGGGAGAAACGTATCAAGTGCAGATTGGAAGATAAAAGTCATAGCATAGGTATAGACAGAGAGAGCGAGATGCAACGAAATCTCCGGTGACTAGTCCCCAATTCCAGGACTCTTGAGCGAGATGCAACAAAGTGGGTGCATTCCTTTAACTCTCATTTTTATCACCATTAAAAAAACACAAATAATAATAATATTTTCACCTAAACAAAACTTCACATCAAATGAACACATAGCTTTTCCTGCAAATCAAATCAAAAAAAAAAAAAAAAAAATCAATAAACTTGATTAAAAGAAAACAAATAAAAATTAAAACAACAACAACAATTTAATTCACTTGCTAAAAATTAGCAGACTTTTCCTATTATCTTATATATATTGTTAATAAAGCTTTAATCTTTGTGTGTGTATATATTTAGTGAGAGAGAGGTAACGAGAATGGCAGGTGAGGTAATAAAATGAAGAGGGTGATGGCAGAATGGTAAAATAAAAATAACATGGAGTTGAATCTGGGTTGTGTTTTGAGAATGAATTGATGGATGGAAAGAGAAAAGAAGAAGAAGAAGAAGATTTTGTTTGAGTTGGTTGTATGATTTAATTGAGTTGGTTGTAGGAAAAAGAGTTATGAGTATTTTAAATATTAAAATAATTATTTTAATTAAAATTTAATATTTTAAAATTTGATTAACGAAAAAAAAATAATGAAATAATCTTAAATTTTTTAATATAATTTTAAAAATAAAAATCTTTTTAATATAATAAATCAAAATACATTAATCACATAGTAGTTAATTTATTTTCTTAATATATTTATACGTGCCACGTCAACAACCCCACTCCACTGTCCATATCTTCCTCTATAAATATTCCAACCCTCTTTTCTCTTTTGTCTTCATGTTTTAAATTTTCGTTGATTTCGAGAGAGAGAGAAAGAGAGACAGTTAGACCGTGTTTGATTTTTATTTTAATTTTACATTTTTTTTTGGTTTTTCGTTAGGTTAATAGAAAGTGAGAGAAAGAGAGGATTTTTGCAGGTCAACCATAGAGACGACTGGGATTGCTTCTCAAGTTCTCAGCTGCTGCATTTACTACTTGTTTGGAGATCAAGTGAGTTTCATTATTTTGCTTTTTCTTTTAGCTTTTTGTCTCTCTCCTCTCTCATATGCACAGCTCAGATCTGCTTTGTTGTATTACAAATTTAAAATTATATTTTGTTTAAAAATTGTCAAATTTTATTTTTGTTTTTTGGTTTGTCTCAATTTTATGGGACCAAATATTTTCTTATTAGTTATAAAATATACCCATTTCCATGTGATCTATATTTTCCTGGAATTTATCTTTCAGTATTGTTGTATCTGTTACCTTGTATGTCATGGTAGATTGTGATCTTGTATTACCCATTTGGCCATTTCAATTTTTAATAAGGGACAAATTAAATTCAAAGTCGCACGAAAAGCAAAAATTAATGGAAAATTTATGGTGGGTTCTCTTTTGTATCTCGAAGGAGGGAAAAAAGGAAGGATTTTTCATTCAAATCTCATTGATTGAAATGAAGGATGCAGCTTAGTCTATCTAAGAAATTTTATTTTTTTGAGCAAAACATAAATTGGGGAAAAAAATGGAAGGAAAACATGGCTTTGTCCGCCTCTTTGTAAGCGGAAGTGCTTCTCTCTTTCTCTCTCTGTCTCTCTGTGTCAAGCTTGACCGTTTCTTCCGTCCTGTTGGGCTTTGCAGAACATCTGGGGCAAAAGCCTATTGGAGCAAAGGAGCTATAAAGTTGGAAATTGCTGATTTTGCCAAAATTCAACCAGAGCAATGGAGGTATATGGCAAATCCATGGTATCAGGTCCTGCCAACGTTATTTATCTGTCAACTATTCTGGGTCTTGATGGGCCAATTCCTGTCCACAAATGCGATTGGAAATGTGAAAATGAACATGTGTGTGGAAACATGTATCGCTGCAAACTAACTGGTCTCACTCACATCTGCGACAAGAACTGTAACCAGAGAATTTTGTATGATAACCATAGTTCCCTTTGCCGAGCAAGCGGTCAGATTTTTCCCCTTTCACCAGCTGAGGAGCAGGCAGTTAGAGGAGTCCGAAGGAAGATGGATGCTGACAGTTCCCCCACTGATAGTTGTGCTTTTAAGCGCAGGCGGGATCCACAGTTTCATCCTTCTCCTTTTGAAAGATCTTTTTCTGCTGTCAGTCCTATCTGCAGCCAAGTTGGGGATGGCATGGATATGAACTAGATATATCTATTAAACAATTGAAATGACTCATCCCATTTTACTAATAATGTTCCTTTGAAATTTTTCCCTTTTCTTTGTCTTTTTCCATGGGACAAATATGGATAAATAAACTCAATGTGAGCACTCTAATGGGGGACCTGATGTGTCCTCCTGTCTGTAGGAAATTAATATTTCTTTTCATGTTTAATGCTATGTAGCTCTTACTTTAGCTTAGTTTAACTTTCAGTAGGGATATCCAACAGCCTCCATTCACTTATGACACTCAGATTTGAATTAGTTTAATTTTAGTCTTACTGTTCATTTTTGGAACTATGACCGCAACAGGGTGCTTTCAGGTCTTCTAATGAGACTTGAATACAGTACAGTTTGGCGATTAACTTTTAGTGATGTACTTCTTTTTTCTAGTTGTCTTCTTTTATACTATACTGTGGTTTGTTTCTGTGTACTAGCTTCTTTGGTGCACATTTTATTTATAGAAACAGGGTCCTGATTGATGTTTTGTTATTTGCTAATGAACATGTTAAACTTTATCATTCTTCTTTTATGTATTTATCTTTAAATTTTTGTTGTCTACTCTATTTTTGTAGTCCTTAATTTTGGTTAGCTCTTGTTTTTGGGCAATATTGACTATGTGGCACAGGTTTCATAGAAGTTCTTCAAATTTGGGGCCTTTTTTGCTTTGTTTTCGGGTAGAAAATTAACTTGGTTATTTACTTTGTTTTGTACAGTTTATTGCAGGTTGAAGCGGAACAATGTGGCGATTCATTGCTTTTGTTTGTGTTGTTTGATTAGTTTTGGTTTTTCCAAATACATTTTTCCTGAAATATGTGTTATTTTTGCAGGACTTGAAGAGTGTGCAATTCAAGAGGATTTATATATGCTTTATGCAATTTATGCAATGATGAATTAATTATTATGTTTTATGATATTTCCTTTATGAAATTTTATCTATTATTCTCTCATTTTGGTGATTATGTTCTTTCTTGCAGTGGAGAATGATGGGAGCTTCAATTGTGCTGTTGAATCAAGAAAATGGTGTATTAGTATTTGTCTTTCATGTGTTACAAGGTCCAACTTCCTGATTTTCGATATGATCTTGCTGTCGTGGACAGGAGGTAATGAGGGTCCTAAGAGTCAACAATAGCTCTTGATACTCTCTTGTTATGTATTTTAACTTTGTGCAGCATGTCTTTGGCTGTGACAGATGAAAGTTAATTGATGCAATCTTCAATTGATGAGCTTACTGGAAGTGGAATTGCTGAACAGCAATACAAAGTAACTTTTCCTCTTCTGTCAGATTCAATTGATGAGTTCTTTAGAAGCGGAATTGCATAACTTAAACTGAGGAATCCCTAAGGACAACCTGAAGTTCAGAGGACTATCCATTATCATGATTGCCTTATCTGCAGACTTGGGTTTGAGGCTGCTGAATTCATATGCTTAAAATATATCTTTTGACTGTAATTTCCCTTGTTGGTCTGAACTTCAGAGTCTGAAATATAGGCTGGCCTCTGCACTTTTATCTTGGGGTAGGTTGGGCAGGTGTTAAAATTGCTATTTTTCTTCTTCAGACCTTCTGTCCTTCAATTTTCGTTTCAGATCAGCAGCAATGTTGATACTGTAGGATTATACCTGTAAGATTATACGGAAGCAGTCATTACTTGGCTTATTCAATTTTTAAATAATTCATGTATTATCTTGGCATCAAATCTTGAATCAACTGCTCAATTGTTAAGCCAAAGAATTCATGGATCTACCATTTTACATTGCCTGTTGCTCATCTTCTTGTGTTGGTGTAATGTACAGCTTTCTAGGGACTTGGGTTGGGCTACTATGTTCACAATTGATGAATTCAGAAAATGATGTGCATCATTTGAAGGCTGATCAACATTCGATGAATTATTTGCAATATGTATTACCAGTGTTATATTATCGCACAGTGGTGCCACCCTATATGCATTGAAATCAATTAGAATGATACTTTTCCCCAGATCTTCTATAGATTGACAATGAAATGTCTTGATTTCCAAGCAAGTATATCTTTTAGATGCTGCAAAGAATTTATTTGTTTTTCAAGATGTATATATATGTATATTAGAGAGAACATTGAATCCAGCTTTTAATTAGCTGGGATTAATTTCAGTGGTGGTCTTACAACTAGGAACTTATGATCTATGCATGTTATAGGACTCAAACTTTAAAATGTTTTAATATGTCATTTAAAATTTTTAAAACTTTACATAACGATTATTTAAAAGTACTTTGAATTCCATTTATTTATTAACGATAATCCCACGTGCATCAAAACTCTGCTTTTTTGAAATTTTTTTTTTCTGCCAAATCAACTATCCATTCTACCAACTTACCTTAGGTGCGTGTGTGTAATGGTTTGACTTCTACTTTCAACTCCTTTTGTTTCTTTCTTTGTTATTCCATTATTTTACTTTACTTTATAACCTAAAGAACTTTAGACGAAAAAAGTTGATGCCCAACTTTTTTAGTTTCTATATTCTGACTTATGAACAGCGATAATTTAGAAAACAATAGTAGATAAAAAAAAATCTGGGCAATAATTTTTTTGGTTGACTAGCTTTGGCTAATGGGGACCAAAGCTCTAGGTATATGTTTTAGTAGAGCTTTTTTGCTGGCCTTTTCAGTTTGAGATTTTGTGAATTGAATAGTCATTCTATGTGTTGTCATAATGTAAATTGTTTTGTAATTGTATGAAAATGTAAGATTTTAACTTTTTATTAGTGGTTTGGGATAACATTGTTAGTTAGTGTTTTTAATTGAGTAATTAGAAATAATTCAAAAATATATGTTTTGCATTTTAAGCATAAATAAGGTTTATCTGATTGACTTTTTATGATGTATTTTTATGAAAAGAATAAGAATTTGCATTATATACACAGCATAACACATACTATAAACTTTTTTATATTATTATTTATATAATCAAATGCACTATTTTTACTGAGAATCCATTATAATGGATTTAATGGGGATATGGTTATATTGATGGTGATATTCACAATATTTGGAACTGTCACCATGATTCCTTCAACGGTAATGCAATTGATATTATATAAACTAGGAGTGAAGGGTACTCTTAGATACTGGTAGAGGTTGTCTGGCAAAGATTTCAAGAATGACCTCAAGTTGATTGAGAGAGATACTCACATATATGAGTTTACATTGACTGCATCTGACTTTGGTGAAGTAATATATATGTTAAGCATATCACATAGGAGCAGCTTTATATTGAAGCTAATCCAAATAGGTCTAAAAGGACTTTGGTCATCGAGGATTTAGAAGAAAAATATAATACCAACAATGTAGACAAAAATTGGATTTCAGTAAGACCAATTTTGAAAGAAGCAAAGCATCTAGCTGTAATAGGGCAGTTTAGAGTAATACAAATCTAGGCCTTCCATCATTACCATCCCAACAAGACAGCTCATTGCCTAACTAACTAGAAAATGCTTCAAGTCCATCTCATGAAGACAATTCATTGTATATTAATCCATATGATATTGATCTATCTTGGTTCAGTGATCTTGAAGATGAAGGTGAGGCTATTATGAACCCTCATATGACATCTCCTAACTCGGCACAACCTTCAGTATCAAGAGAAAATGAAGATGCAGTACATGATACTGAAACAAAAGTAGCTATTGAACATTATGAGCATATTGGACATAGAGGTGCAATATATGGGCCTGAAGCAGAAGTAGCTACTGAACATACTAAACATACTGAGCATACTGGACATGAAGGTGCAACATGTGGGCCTAAAGTAGAAGGCAATGCTTACAACAATGATGATGATATCAATTTCTATGTCGGACATGGATGATGATTTAGTTTTAAAGTATTGAATGAAAATCACAACAATGAGAATTTTGACATTGCATCCAATAATTATGTAGGTCAAAAAGGAAGGCCTAAGGATACAGGGGGATCAATGAGAGTTTCAGATGAGGATCTTATTAGGCATATAGATGAAGACTAGGATTCAAATTATGCACCTAGTAATGAATTACGTATTGAATCTGACTCTAATGGTGAAGGAAGGCCTAGATATGTTGAGTTTAATGCATATAGGATATGAAGGATCCAAGTCTTGTAGTTGGCATGATATTTAAAGATAAAGTTGAACTGAAGGAAGCTATCATAAATTAGGGGATAAGAAATAGGTTCCAAAATATGGTTTCCTAAGAATGATAAGCTCAGGGTTGACGCTGTTTGTAAGAACACAAATTACAGCTGGAGAATTTATTCAGCAAAGCAGAACATGAAGAATGTAGATGATACTACTTTCCAAATCAAGGTTGCAAATTTCATTTACACATGTGGCAAAGTGCATAGAAACTTTTACTTGACAACAAAATGGCTTGCAACTCATATGGAATAAATTAGAGGAAACCCCAACTATTTGTTGTCATCTTTCATTGGTAGGGTATATAAATAATATAAATATATAATTGGAAGGATGAAAGATTGGAGGGCAAGGAATTAGCTCTACAGAAGATAAATGGGGATGAGGCAGATCAATACAACAAATTACATAATTACAAGCAAGAAATACTAAGATCTAACCTAGGTTCTACAGTGGAGTTTATAGAGGAAAATGGTGTATTTGAAGACATGTATATATGCTTGGTAGCATTGAAAGAGGGTTACAAAAAAGGGTGCATACCTATTATATACCTTAATGGTTGTTAGTTGAAGGGCAGATATGGATGCCAACTAATTAGTGTAGTTAGAATTAATCCCAATGATTGTATATTTCTATTTGCCTATGCTATGGTAAGAAGTGAGAACAAAGAATATTGGGGTTGGTTTTTATCTAATTTGAAAAAAGATCTACAAATATATAACTCTAACTATTGGATCTTCATGTCAGACAAACAAAATGTAATATATTTTCCTAATTACAGTCATTTATGTTTATGTGATTAAGCACTTCTAACTAAGTAATATACTAATGTTATATGTATGCAGGGACTTATTAACATTATCAATGAGATGTTTCCGAATGCAGAACATAGGATATGTATAAAACCTCAGCCTAGTTTTAATCTATCCTTAATTGAGATCTTCGGGGGGAGAATTTTGTTTTTTTATATTATGATGTTAATATGTATTTATGCATGGAATTAATATTTATGCATGTTATTTGAATTAGTTCTAGGCATAGAAATGGTTTAGAGGTTGCTAGGACTTAATCGGTAAATTTTGAGTTTTTGGTGAACTGGGGGCAAAATGATCATTTTTCGCCCGTTGGAATTTTATGGAATAAATATCATATTTAAAAAGAGAAAATAATTTAAAGACTTGAAAATGGCCTTATTTTAATTATTTGAGAATTAGTTTAAGAAATAATCCCAGTCGAAAAATCGGTATCGGCACGTTACGCGATTTCGGTGTTTCGGTTGCACTAAGGGTAATTTGGTCATTTCCTTTATAATAT
>CANXYC010179175.1:0-23148 GCA_948193065.1 Aleurites moluccanus
TTAAAACTAAACTCTACTTCCTAGTACTTAATTTCATCTAAAACTTACATTAACTAGCTATAATGGGTTAAAAAGAATTAAAATAAGTATAAATTATTTACTATTGTCCCTAATTAAATAGATAAAATATCAACCTAACAATAACTCACACGCATGATTTAGTTCTCAGTATGTGGTCCAAAAATCTTGAAATAATGGGAAATAATTTTAGAGACACAGTTAGAAAGTGAACTAGTTACTTTTCTGGAAAGCGGCAGTGTCGGGAACACTGCAGAGAAATTAGCCGTCCGGTCAATAAAATAATTTCTGAAGTTGACCTGGGGGTAAAAGATCACCATAATGCATGTGTAATTTTGGTAAAAAGAAAGAAGTGAAAATCATTTAGGAACACTGAAAAAGTAACCAATGGCAAAATTATAAGTAAATGGAAGTTTAAGATGAATAGTGAAAATTGGTTCGTCGGAGTTACAAAATAACTTTGAAACCAATTTTATAAATAAGTATAAATTAAAATAAGTTTATTTACTCCCCACTTTGAAATTCAAATCTTGATAGAATTGACAAAATAAATTACATAAGAATTTGGATCAAAGTGTAATATATGGAAGTTGGAGGATTAAGTTGTAAATTATCAAGTTAATTTTTCTATTTATTCAAAACTTAAACAATTTCCATCATCTTCTTCTTCTTCTTCTTCATAGCTGAACCATTTCCCACCTTCATTCTTCATCTCTTCTTCATTTCTCATCAAATTTCTTAAGAGAAATTCATAAAAACTTGAATACTAACTTAGTTCTTGCTATTTCTATTATCAATTTGTAAGAAAAAACAAAGGAAATCAAGAACAAACTAAGGAAAGGATTCAGCCACTTCACTCCTTTTAGGTGAGAAGTTAATTTGTTTAGTTTTATGGTTTAATTAGATGTTATTAAGATTGAATTTGATAGGTTTTTAGTTAGTTTGCATCAATTGATGCAAATTGACAGAAATCCCTAAATTGTTAAACCTAATGGAAGTTGTTTAACGTAGCTATTTGAATTAGTGTTAGTTAGTGTTAATTGATGTTAGGATATGTTAATTGGATGTTAATAGATAACTAATTAATGATTGGTTTGGTGTAGAATTCAAGTTTTGGCAAAGGTGTGCCTAATAGCTCATTTGGTGAATTTGGGTGGAATTGGACTTTCCAAAGCTATTTGGAAGTTTAGGTAAGTCTATTATGCATCCTTTAACATGCCATTTGTGTTGAAATTGAAATTGAAAACTTGATTTGAAAGTGCTTGTTTGGCCGAACCCTTGGTACTATTCACATTGTCTTATTTTACTTTATTTTTGCCTTGTTTTTCATAGCCAATTTGATCCTTTTTGATGTTGTTTATTATTGTTTCTTATTGTTTCTTTGAGGCCTATGTTATTATTGCCAATGTAGCTTGTTATTGGTTGAATTGGGCAAGTCAATTTTGCATCCTAACCTATCTTATTAGCTTGCCATTATATGCACACTGTGTGTTTAATGAAATGCCTAGCTTATTTTATCTTTGGACTATTATTTATATTTCATAGGCCTACCATTTGAATATCATTGTCTCCAGCGATGTTGGCATGCCAATTGGCCTACCGTTTTCCGTCGCTAAGCCAACTCATGTTCCATGTCTTTGTTGAATACCAAACTATGTATCATTGTTTGTATGTCACCTTTTATATTGCCATGAACCTTATTGATAATTGATTGATTGATATTAAACTTATTAATATGGAGGATGTCATTGTTGCATAATGGTATCCATTGATATGTTGTTTCTTGATATTGATCCTAATGTGTCTTGACAGGGCTACCGACCCGACAGGGTAGTGGAAAAATACTTTCGGCGATGTACACATTGTATTACTGATGCCCTACTAAGAGGGGTTATGGTCCTCACCATAAGACCTGATCAGTCTTATGCTCATTGATTTTGATATGCTACTTGAGACCTATATGTTCATATATGATCCATACTGATTACTGGAGATTGTATAATTTCATACAGTCCATCCCTTTATCTGTCTTTCCATATGATATCGAGCCTTTGTTGTATTTTTTGGCTATTCTGTAACCTGATATCGATTATGTATACTGTTATTTGTCCTATTGACACCATTGCTCCATTATTACCTACTGTTCATTTGTTGATGCATATAAATCCACTGAGTATCTTATATACTCACCTTTTAATCTCACTTTTTAATTGTTTACCAATTTCAGGAGATGTGTAGAGTGCAGAATCATGTCGTCTGTCATCCGAGGATTTCTGCCAGCAGTATTGATGTATATATTCTGAATTGTATTATTATTTTGATGTTCATAATCTAGCTGCTCCATGGGGAATGTATGAGTTAGGTAGGAAATGAACATATATATATGTTTATGATGTTATTATGAGATATATGATGTTTATATGATATGATATATGGATTGTTACAGCCAATTGCAGTAATTTACAGAATAAATTACAGAATAACATAATGGATGGTAACTGACTAAAATGGATAATATATTGTGGTTTATAGATTGTGCATGTGATGCTAAGTTCTACGGGTGTCGGTCGCCATTGATATTTTCCATGCCCTAAGACCGTCGCAATCTGGAAACAGGTCGTGACAGACTATTGATTTGATTTGATTTGATTTATGTTTCCAATTCAATCATTAAAAAATTCATAAGTTGAAAAAAAAAAATTAATCACTATGATGCCAATAACAAAAATCAAAAACTATTGTATCCAAATAATTCATGACAAAAAATGTCTCGAGACCAAATTCAAACAACTCGAGACCAAATATCAAAACATAAGCAGATATCTCGAGACCAAATACCCAAACAACTCGAGACCAAATTCAAACAACTTGAGACCAAATATTAGAACAGAAGCAGATTTCTCGAGACTTATTTTAAACAACTCGAGACCTATTTTAAACAATTTGAGACCTATTTTAAACAGAAGCATATATCACAAGCATCACATACATATCAGATTATACATAATTCAAATTGATCGGATATTTCACATACAAATTCAAAACATCAATTACACAGGTCAAAGGTTTTACAAAAAGGTTTGATTTATGTTTGATTTGATTTACAAAGATTTGATTTAATTTATGTTTCCAATTCAATCATTAAAAAATTCATAAGTTGAAAATTAAATAAAAAATAAAAAATTAATCACTATGATGCCAATAAAAAAAATCAAAAACTATTATATCCAAATAATTCACGATAAAAAAATTGGATAATTTTGACCACTATGATGTCGACAATTGAATCAGAACTGGTTTTTTTTTTTCTAACTTGATGAAAGCAGCACTAGAAACTCAAATTTATGATTCTCTACTTACATATATTTTTTTCATTTGTCCAAAATGGTCTATTGGTGATAATGTTAAAGCCTCATTGAGTCTCTTCTTGAATACAGGTTGGTCTATATGGCTATTCATTACCATTAGAAAGTATACTCAACTCAGTGTATGTTTGATATGCCACCACATATACAAGGAACATTAAGAGAGTTTTTGTGAACTCCATTAGAAATTTGCAAATCTGCATATCATAGTTTATATATTATAATGTCAATTTTTATACACCTTTTTCTATGTGATGGAGAATAAAATTAACCACCAATAAAATAAGAACATGCATACATAGTGGGTCTCACTTTTTCTCTATAAATAAAATAAATAAACCCTTTAATTTATTATAGATGTTCGGTTACTGTTCATTGCTTAGCTGAAAAAGTGGATCGTGACCTAATTCAAACAATTTGAGACCTGTTTCAAACAACTGGAGACCTATTATTAAAACAAAAGTAGATATCTCGAGACCTAATTCAAACAACTCAAGACCAAATATCCAAATAGAAGTAGATATATCAAGACCAAATTCAAACAACTTGAGACCAAATATCAAAACAGAAGTAGATATCTCGAGACCAAATATCCAAACAACTCAAGACTAAATTCAAACAACTCAAAACCAAATATCAAAACATAAGCAAATTTATCGAGACCTATTTCAAACAAAAGCATATATCACAGTCATCACATATAGATCAGACTATACAGTATTCAAATTGATCAGATATTTCACATACAAATTCAGAACATCAATTACATAGGTCAAGGGTTTTACAAAAAGGCATCGACAGATAAAGTAATATAGTCATTTAATAACTGCAAATCCTTGCCAAACTAATTTTTGCTTTGAGGTAGGGAAAGAAATATCATAGCATCCTCAATCATCCTTTTAGTTTTCACGTCTGTATTGTCTTCTATGAAGAGCAGCAGCTGCAACATCTTCCTACTCATTCTCTGCCTTGTCCTCTGCAACTGGTGCAGGCTTGTCCCCTACCTTCGCCTGCAAAATAATTATCCCCATAATTACATTTTTTTTTTGTTGGTAGACCCCATAATTACATTCTGATTCAAAGAATGCTATATAAATTTAGAGTAAGAGAGTGAAGAAAAATAGCTAACTGAGACGGTTTCAGAACTTACTGGCTTCTTTCCGCCAAAAATAATCTTAACGAGAATAGTGAATATCACCACAACAATGGAGATAAGAATACCAATGGTGAGGTTCGGTTGTTTCTCTGCCTTCCCGATAACATCCTAGCTTGCTACATCCTCAACCTTCTGTTTTTCTTTCTCAATGTTGAACTTCGGCTACCGTGCTGTCTTCTTGAGTGATTTAGCAACCTTCTCATCATCTACTATCAAGCTTCTCATCATCTACTATCAAGATATGCCTAAACAAAATACCATCCTGCATTGTCCAGAACTCAATATCAATGGCAGCAATGGGCTCAAAGTCAGGTTTTTCAAGCTTAAAGTAGTCAGGTTTTTCAAGTAAAAAAACATTAGCGTACAATTCCAACTTAAATAAATAACTTTCCAAACTAATTAGACCTCCAACTTCAGGTAATAGCCAATAGGCATGATCATGACCAATAGTGGACCATCGTTAGGTGTATAGCAAGACACCTTTCTACTAAATGATGAAACCATAATGCAAATTAAAATCGGTGATTGAAAAAGAGTAAGATTTGCCTAATAATCGAAATTGAATCACAGCAGGGAAATCAATTTGAAAGAAAATCTGCCAGACAGCGCCAACTACTAAATCATTAAAATCACTCATCAGACCCAATTCAACAAGAGTGGGGTGCAAATTGTAATTGGGAAAAAATCTAATGCCTTGCTCAATGCTCGGGTTGATGAAATAATGTATACAAAGAGTAATCTAAGCAACTTTGTGCTTCGTGACTGCAACGGAGTTGACACATATTTCCATTCCAATCCGTGAACTCAGCTTCTTAGCGTTCGACTCGTTGTGGTGGAATGACATGAAATCGTGCACCAAGCACTCAAGCATGGCTAACGTGAATGGGCCACAAAAGCCACTGCACAATGAGAATAAACAAACTGTTAGTATTGTGTTTTTATATTTAATTGAAAGATTAAACATGAAGTCAATGCGACTTACTCTCTTTTCTACTATGGCACTTTTTCTTATGCCCATGCAACATCTAACGGACGGTCCTCACGCCGCGCCTCTTGATTGTGCTTGTAGTACTCAGACTCATCCAAAATGTACCGAAAGAAGTATCGCAATGGACTTAGCTGGACAGAACACCTATCAAGATCGACCCTCTTCCATGGGTCGTAGACGTTGATACTCCACTTCTGGGTACGGATCACGGCTAGAAACAATGCTGGCTGTCGATGTTGCATGGCAAGTACCACTGCAAGATAATAGTAATGATTATTATTATACGCATTCAATAATAACATTAATTGCGGTTGAATAAACAAACAGTATTTGATTATACCTCTCGTGCACTTTGCCATGGCTCATTATTGTATGGCATGAGTCCCAGGGGCCAATTCATGAAGTCACTCTAATCAAAACCTTGGTCCCAATCAAGTGGATGAAAGGATGCATCAAGATTACGTTTGACCACATCCAACCACTTAATGTTCAGCATTGACCGTATAGTACATAAATGATGTCGTTAGTTTAATGTGTAGATGACAATACATATTCCATTATATAAAGTAACTTACAAAGAAATTGCTAATCGACAATGTGAATGTCACGCCTCGCTATATCTGGGTACTTGATAATTCTCTTATGCAAGCACACGCAGAAGGCATCAATGACCTACCAAAATCCAGAAAATAAAAACAAAATATAATTAACACATCATGTAATATTCAAAATAATTTAAATATGACAAAGTTACACAGAATGTGACTTGCACACAAACCCATTGAGACCTAATTATAAAAACTCGAGACCAAACTTTAACAAACTCGAGACCTATGTACCCAACTCGAGATTAAATTCAAACACCTCGAGACCTATGTACCTTATTCGAAAAATCCCTCCATTTCAATCTACATTCAACCATTTCTAAGTTTCAAACACTTAATCTACTACAAATCTAAGATTAGATCACTCCCAAAACATAAACAATCAAAATATTGATGCACAATAACAAAAAAAAATTCTAAAATTTCAAAAATTTAGAAGAAAAATAATTAAATATGACAAAATTACACAACACACAAACCCATCAAGACCTAATTATAACAACTCGAGACCAAAATTTAACAAACTCGAGACCTATGTACTAGGTTCGAAAAATCCCACCATTTCAATCTACATTCAATCATTTCTAAGTTTCAAATACTTAATCTACTAAAAATCTAAGATTAGATCACAATAACAATAAAAAATTCAATGCACAATAACAAAAAAATTCAAAAATTTAAAAAATTTAGAAGAAATGGGAAATGAGAAATAAGAAATTTCACATTGACTGCCAGTCCTTGTCGTCGATGAATGAGAGAAATGGGAAATGAGAAGAAATGGCCTTTCAGAAGGACAAATGCCAACGGATTACATTCTTCAATTTTCAGAAAAAATTGTAAGGTCAAGTTGGTTCAATTAGGTTGTATTATACTAAAAGAATTTTTTTAGTGTATACACTAAAAGAGGACGGGGAGTTCAACAGTTGACATGTTTAATGGTTTAGGTAACTCTCTAATTTTTTTTTTTAATGGTTTAATGGGTTCGAATCAAGCAGCCACTCCTTTTTTTTTCCTTTTCTTTTAGTCTTAGTTCTTTATCTCTGCTCTGTCTCTCTTTTTAATTGTATTTTTTTGTCAATTTAATTTATTTTTTTTTTTTGTTAAATAAGAATTAAAAAGGCAATTACATTACTTTTTTTTTTGGGTAACTGCATTTTTTACTTTTTCTATTGATCACATGAGTTAAAAAAATTCATAAACTATTGTATCCAAAAAATTAACAACAAAAAAATTGGATAATATTGACCACTATGATGCCAATTGTTCTTACGAGACAACCCATCGAAATCAAATATAAATAAATCGAGACCTAATTAACTAAGTTATATAGTGAACCAATTAAACCAACCGAGGCCAAAAATAAAGATGTTGAGACTACATCTAAAAAAATAGAGACTATATCTAAACCAATCGAGACCTAATGACTATAGGTTTGATTATGTCATAATAAATAGTCCTTACATCCATATTTATTTATTTTCAAAAGCATGTAAAATATATAAGTTATTAGGGTTGGTGTACCCTTAACCCTTCTGTTTCATTTTTATTTTTATTGATTTTCTTTTTCTTTTTTTAGTTTTTTTAACTCCATTGCTCATAATTATAATTATTCAAAAAAAAAAAGAATAATTACATATGGGGATGGGGTTGGGAATAGCCAAACCCGCCCCGTTGTCATCCCTAATAGATTTATATTTTCAATTCAATCAATAAAAAATTCACAAGTCGAAAGATCAAAAAAATTTGGTCAAATAAATTCATTTAATAAAATATCAAATTAACAAATTAGGAAAATCATCAATTGTTGTTGCATGGACGCCTCATCATAAATTTTTCTACCTCTCTATATCAAATTTTTTAATTATCGGGCTTTTTAATTGGGCTTCAATCAAACATTATCAAAATGATTAGAATTAGTCATATGGGTGATTGACTTTACCACTTATATGTCCATTAATATTTTTACACATTTTAAATTTGGGATTTCTAATACGCCCCTCGCGACGAACCCACATTACATCGCGGGCTTCATGCACGGGGGGTTTCACACAACCCTCGCAAGCAAAAATGAACATTTGCATGTGTGGGTTTCATGCATAGGGAAAAACAAATAGTGAAATAATTGCACTGATATCATATTAACTTTCCAGAGATTTTATGAAAAGAAGAAATGCTTCATTACTTTTCTCAATCTATTCTACAATGCATTTATATAGTCAAAATTACTTGATGACTGGGCAGCTAACAAACTAATTAAGTTTAACAAAGAAACTAAACAAACTAACAGATTCTAAACTGAATACTAACTAATTTAACTTATAATTACAGTTAAATCCATCTAGCTTTAGTACTAAAAATGTACAGCACACAATAGTGAGCTAAGCATACTAGGCTTAATACCTACCCACCCTCCCCAAGCTGGAGTGTAAATGTCAATTACATTCAGCTTGCTTAGAAAATTTTGAAATGAAACAGAATGGTGAGCTTTGGTGAAGAAATCAACTAATTGGCGATGTGTGGTAACTGGCATGAGCTTTAAGAGACCAGATGCAATCCTCTCTCGAACAACATGACAATTTATATCGATGTGCTTCATTCGTTCATGGAACACTGAGTTATGTGCAATATAAATGGCAAAGAGATTATCACAAAAGAGAAAAGCAGGTTGAGGGTGAGGAATCTGCAACTCTGTAAGTAAGAATAAGAACCACTGCAATTCACAAGTGACAGTAGCTAAAGCCCTGTATTCTACCTCTGAAGAAGATCTAGCCACAGTATTTTGTTTTTTAGATTTTTAGGATAATAAAGAAGTGCCAAGAAAGACACAGTAGCCCATGATAGACTTTTTGTTAAGGGTGTGTACCCCAATCTGAATCAAAAAATGCTTGAAGGTGAAGAGAGGATTTGCTAGAAAAGAAAAGACCCTAACCAAGAGCAGCTTTAATGTACCTGAGGATCCTATATGCAGCAACCAAATGAGCATGTGTAGGTTTGTCAAGAAACTGAGATAGTTGCTGGATAGAGTAACTCAAGTCTGGCCTTGTATTAATAAGATAAACAAATTTTCCAATAAGAACTCTATATGCAGTAATATCAGGCAGTAAATCAGCACAAGCATAAATGTCTTTGGTTGTAGGTAACATAGGTGTTTTGGAAGGCTTACTACCAAGAAAACCTGTTTCATTGAGGTGTTCCAAAGCATATTTTCGTTGGCAAATAGTAATGCCATCTGAATTCCTTGCTACTTCAAAACTTAAGAAGTACTTGAGGACACCAAGATCTTTAATTTTGAAAGTATCATCAAGATATTGTTTAATATGTTGAATGTCACTTAAAGTAGATCTTGCAAGGATCACAACATCAACATATATCAATAAAGCAAGAAAAGAATGAGATGCATGTTTGATGAATAATGAAGGGTCAGAATGTGCCTGAGTGAACTGTTGATCTAATAAGGCTTGTGATAACTTGAAGTACCACTGCCTACTAGCCTATTTCAGGCCATAGAGGGATTTTAAAAGGTGACAGACCTGATTTGGCTTAGAAGAAGATAATCCTGGAGGAAGCTGTATATAGACTTCTTTATAGAGATCACCATGAAGAAAAGCATTATTTATGTCAAGTTGCTCCAAACCAGTTATTAGTTGTTGAAATGGCAAGAAGACCTCTAATAGTGCTCATTTTGGAAATAGGAGAAAATGTATCCATATAATCTACCCTTTCCTGTTGTGTATAGCCCTTGGCCACAAGCCTGGCATTATACCCATCAGCATGATATTTCACTCTATAGACCCATTTGCATCCAATGGAATGCTTACCAGGTGGCAATGATGTTAATTCCTAGGTGTTGTTGGCTGCCAAGGCTTGTAACTCAGCTTGCACAGTAGCCTGCCATTTTGGGTCTTTAATAGCTTCTGTGTAAGTCTTAGGTTCAATAATCACAATTATATTAACAGAGAAGGCTAGGTGAGTAGGAGTAAGTTTGTTATAAGAAAGAACTTGGTTAAGGGAATGAGGTGTACTTGGGATCTTTTCTACAACATTGGTGATGAGTGAGGCTGGCTTATGCAATGCAGTGGCCAAGTTACAGTGATAGTCCTTTAAGTAGGTGGGAGGGTGATGAATTCTTGTGGATTTCCTAATAGTTGGAGAAAGAGAAGTTACAGGTTGAACAGTAGATGAAGATTTTGTGGAGGTGAGAGACTCGAGTACAGATTGTGTTGCATCAATAATGACTGTGGGAATAGACTATTCAACATTACTAAATGGATTTGGTTCAATGGAAGAGGTAACATTAGGATCATAAGGGAGAGATGAGACAAAAGAATCAGAAGACGAAGATGAGGTTTTGAAAGGGAACACATGTTAATTAATGGTTAGAATAGATGAATATAAATTAAGTATAGATGTTTAAGAGCATCATTAGTATTTATTATTATGGATTATAAGTAAGCTATATATGAATTTAGGGTTTTGGATAAATAATAGTTATTTATTCCAATCTTCCACATTTCTTTAATAAGTGATTAAATTGATGTTAGAAAACATATTAGGATTCTAAAAGATGATTAGAATTATAAGAATTTAGCATGTGTGAACATTATTGGGCATAAACCATAATTTTGAGTATTTGAGGATTTGACATAGGAAAGGAGAACTCAAGGAAATAGAGAAGATTATTGAATGTACAACTAATTGAGGGAAATACAAGGATAATTTACTTTGAGGTAACTTATGGAATAATTTATTCTATGTTATGAAATCCACACTTGTTAATGTTATTCTTGAATGAAGTTTAGTCATTGTTCTTGGACTAAATTTCATATTGAATATTATTATTTTTGATATTATAATATCATTGGGCCTTAGGCCATCATTGAAATGTATTATCTTTGAAAGACCATTTTGGTCATATGCAATTATTGAAAACCTATTAAATATTGTTAATGATATTGACAATGTGAGGTCTCTAGACCCACCCATTGTTCCTTGTATCGATTGTATGGCAATTGACGATTTAGAACGCCCTTCTAATGAGGGAGAAATCATTGGACTGTGTGCACCAGTGACTTAGTTGATAAGGTCAAATTGTATCAGTGGCTTCACCTAGGGGAGGTCTATTGGCCTTAGGACGTATGTTCTGATCAAGCATATGTATGGTATAAGATCATAGTATCTCGATGGATGGATGGTATGGATATGATGGTTGTTCTATTGTCACATTGATGGGTGTTATTTCTTTGTAGGCACGTAAATATATGTCATTAAATGTATTCTTATTGTTCATAAACCATTATTACTATTATATATATATATATATATATATTGAATTTGATCTATTCTTTGATCAATCAATGTAAAACACTAAGTATAACTTATTGAGTTTTCAACTCATTCTTTTTCTATTGTGGATTTCAGATGCTAGAGAACCTGTTGACAAGATAGACAGAGCTTCTTGATTGTTTTGCTCTCTCCAAGAAACTAATGTATTGACTTGATAATTATATGATCTTTTGTATTATTTTAGAATACTAATCGTAGTGGCTCCATAGATTGAATTGTATTAAAATTGTGATATGTTTGAGCTTATTGGAAATATGTGTTCCTTATTGATGATTGTATTTTGTCTTTTAATCGATAAGGAACAAATGATATTGTAATGATAGATCATCTATCTATTGAAGTATATTGCATTGTTATAAAATATTATTGATAATTATTGATCCAGGTTTGGGTTCTATGGTTTTATGGTGGCCTTAAGCCTAGCCTTGCCCTAGGACCGTCACACTTTTGGTTTTGAGGTGTGACAACAAAATTGTTGAACTAATGTTCTGGCTTTATATTTTAGTTTCATAGTTCAACCTGTAACTTCTCTTTCTCCAACTATTAGGAAATCCACAAGAGTTCATTAGCCTTCCACCTACTTAAAGGACTATCACTGTAACTTGGCCATTACATTGCACAAGCCAACCTTACTCATCACCAATGTTGCAGAAAAGATCTCAGGTACACCTCATTCCCTTAACCAAGTTCTTTCTTATAACAAACTTACTCCTACTCACTTAGCCTTCTCTGTTAATATCATTGTGATTCCTGAACTTTAGACCTACACAAAAGCTATTAAAGACCCAAAATGGTAGGCTGCTATGCAAGCTGAGTTACAAGCCGTGGCAACCAACAACACCTGGGAATTAAAATCATTGCCACCTGGTAAGCATTTCATTAGCTGCAAATGGGTCTATAGAGTGAAATATCATGTTGATGGCACCATTGAGAGGTATAAGGCTAGGATTATGGCCAAGGGCTATACAAAACAGAAAGGGGAAGATTACATGGATACATTTTCTCATGTTGCAAAAATGAGCACTATTAGAGGTCGTTTTGCCATTTCAGCAACTAATAACTAGTATTTGGAGCAATTTGACACAAATAATGTTTTTCTTCATAGTGATCTCCATAAAGAAGTTTATATGCAGTTTCCTCCAGGATTATCTTCTTCTAAGCCAAATCAGGTCTGTCACCTTTTAAAATCCCTCTATGGCCTGAAACAGGCTAGGAGGCAGTGGTACTTCAAGTTATCACAAGCCTTATTAGATCAACAGTTCACTCAGGCACATTCTGACCCTTCATTATTCATCAAGCATATAGCTCATTCGTTTCTTGCTTTATTGATATATGTTGATGATGTGATCCTTGCAAGCTCTACTTTAAGTGACCTTCAACATATTAAACAATATCTTGATGCTACTTTCAAAATTAAAGATCTTGGTGTCCTCAAGTACTTCTTAGGTTTTGAAGTAGCAAGGAATTCAGATGGCACTATTATTTTCCAACAAAAATATGCTCTGGAACTCCTCAATGAAATAGGTTTTGTTGGTAGTAAGCCTTCCAAAACACCTATGTTACCTATAGCTATAGATATTTATGCTCCTGCTGATTTACTGCCTAATATTACTGCATATAGAGTTCTTATTGGAAAATTGATTTATCTTATTACTACAAGGCCATACCTAAGTTACTATGTCCAGCAACTGTCTCAATTTCTTGACAAACCTACACAGGCTCATTTGGTTGTTGCACATAGGATCCTCATGTACATTAAAATGTAATAACCTAGGAAGCCCTATCTTATATATATGATTTAATTCTCAGTTTATGGTTTAAAAGTATTAAAATGATAGGAAATAAGTTTAGAGACACAGTTAGAATGCAAATGAAATACTTTCCCGGAAATCATCAGTGTCGAGAATACTGCAACACTGCAAGGAAAATAGCAGTTTAGCTAATTTAAGAATTTCTGACCCAAATTTGGGGGGATTAAATAAGTTAATTTTATGTGAAATTATAGTGAAAAGAAAGAGTTGAAAAATATTTTGGAACACTGAAAATAAGAGTAATGGCAAAATTATAAATAAAGACAAATTTGCGGATAATTTTGGAAATCCACTGTTTAGGATCCTGAAATGACCCATAACTGTTTTTAAAGGATAGAACAACTTAAAATAAGGTATTTCACTACCTGCATTTGAGGTTAAATCTAAACAGAATAGATAGAATAAATTACAGAAAGTTTTGGGGTCAAAAATACAAATAAGGAAAATTTTGGATCAAAAGTGTAATTAATTAAAGTTGTGGGACCCATCCATTCTAGAATCAAGCTAAGGTGGCCGGCCAAATAATGGATGGAGTGATGGAGAGGATTTTTTTTATGAGAAAATAATTATTTAGTTATTAAATAATGTGAAGATTTTTTTTTTATGTTCAATAGGAAATTGCCAAATAAATAAAACTAGAATTTTTCATTACTTTCTTTTCTTTTTCTATTGTTTGGTGTATAAATGGATGAAGATAGATAGCTAAGGGGAGTGAGTGTCTGAACCACTAATAAAAGAGAGCAACCAAAATATTTTCTATTCCTTCCTAAGAAATCAGCCAAAAGAGGATAGAAAATTGATGGAAGGAAGAAAGCTTGTGAAGGAAATTGATGGAATTTGAAGTTCAAATCAAATCAAGGAGCAAAGAGAAGATGAAATTCAAGTATTTTGATTTGAAATAATGATTCTAAACTTATCATTTTTAATTGTATTTAAGTTTTCTAAGGTTTGATTTGGCAAATAATCGAAGTGATTAAGTTAAAAATGTAAAGAATGAGTTAGGGTTTATGTAGTTTCTGAATTCTGTTTTGAGACAGTAAATAATGGTTATTATTCTGAAATTTTAATGAATGAATTTGAGGATGGACAAAAAATAAAAGTTGTAGATAAATATGTTAATTAGATTTTTGTAAAAGAAATTTGTGAAATTCGAAGTGAGGAAAGAGTTATTGAGTAAAAACTGTAACTGGCCTGGAATTAGGTTTTCTAGAAAATGCTACTGTGTTTTTCTTGTACATAATGATAGAGACAGAATTAGAAGAAATATTCAACATAAAAAGTGTTCCTTTATGTCTTATATATAATCTTGTAAAATATTTTTATAATTGGAATTGTGGTTTATGATATATTAGGTCATAAGTGTAGACTATCCGAAATGACTATTTAACAGAATATAGGATACAGAATTCTATTAATTTGAGGACCTTAAAATTTGAATTAGAGAAAGTGTTAAAAATAAAAAATATTCATTTATATGTTATATAAATGAATGTAAAATAGTTTTATAATTGTATGAGTATAAAATTAATTATAGACATAGAAATAGGATATGTCTGGATAGAGATTTCAAGGCAATAGTTTAACTTTGGAAATTCACTAATAATTGTTCAGTGATCCAAAAATTCTAAAATTTGAATATGTTATAATTTATATGTCTATTTTAAATAGGAAAATGAATTACAGTAATTGGTTAAGTATTGATTGAATTATTAACAAAAGAATTGTATCTGTCAGAATAAAATTTGTAGGCAGAATGCAAGCAGCAGGACTGGTTATAAGTTTAAGTTTAAATTAACACCATAAATTATATAGTAATGATTTTAATATGAAATTTGTATATGTTAGACATTATATGTTAAGTTTAATTAGGAATAAGAATTGAAGCAATTAGATAATTGTAGAGAGAGATATGAGTAATGGAACACAGGCTGCCAGTAAAGAATTTTGCATAGAAAAATCCTAGTAACTTAGAAATTTGAGGAATTTTCTTTAATATAAATATAAGTAATGTAAGTTTATATTAAATAGTATATAAATAGAAATTAATTGGATATGTAGAGTCAAGAATGAATAACAGATGTGATGGGTACCATAAGAGATAAGGCAAAGAATCAAGGATAAAGGAAAAGGAAAATGAAAATATTCAAGTTATAAGCTAATGTGAGTAATGTATACATCATTATGCATACCCATGTTTTGATTTGTTGACCCAATGAGTATGTTTCCTTCTTGATTAAATGCCAGTTTGTTATTGTTGATCATTCTTTGATCTTCCTAAAGATTGAAATTTATCTATATTCATTGATTGCTATTGATATTGAAATGCCTTTTATGTATTGATTGATAAGTAAATCCGTGTATCGAAAGTCATTGTACCGAAATGTTCTTAATGCATACTTGACATTGTTATTGATTTTCATTGGCCTATTTACATGTGAATTTGACAGAGCTGCCTCTCCGACAGGGTAGTGGGTACATACTATTGGCAATATGCACATTGATTACTGATGCCCTAGCTAGGAAGGGTTATTGGTCCTAACCATAGGGTCTGATCAGCCTTATACTTACTGATACTGATCGTTACTGATACTACTGGAGATCGTATGTTCGCATATAGTCTATACTGATACTACTGGAGTGTCACGACCTGCTCTCGTGAGCCATGACGGTCATAGGGCACGGAAGATGCCAATGATGACCGGCACCCGTAGAACCCAGTATCAATCACATTCACAATATATACATATCTCAGCGGAAATAAAATTATCCTTCATAGTGCAGCAGAAACCCATCATCAATTACATACAACATATATAAATATTCAGTCACTCACATAACACTATTTATTCTGAAAATACCATCTTATATATCATCATAAACATATATATATATTTGTTCATGTCTTATCTAACCCATATATACCCCATGGAGCAGCTAGATATGAATATCAAAATACAAAGAACAAAATATATATACATCAGTAATGCTGGCAAAAATCCCTGGATGACAGACGATAGGATTTTGCAATCTACTCCTCTCCTAAAATAGGTAAACAATGAGAGGGTGAGTATATAAGATACTTAGTGAATCTATATGCATCGTTGATAAAAGTGAGGTTAACAGAAGAACCAATGATATCAAAAGCTCAGTACAACCAATTTACATAAGCATTTACAGTAAATGACAGAATAGATCAATAAGGATATCAAAAGTTCAGTACCATAGAGAAAAACAGATAAAGGGATGGATTGTATAAAATTATACAATCTATTGTAGCATCAATCTGGACTATATGCGCACGTACAATCTCCTGTAGCAATATATGTATCATAAGACGGATCAGATCTTATGGTTAAGTCCATAACCCTTTTCTTAGCTAGGGTATCAGTAATATAATGTACACAAGGTCGACAGTATTTCCCCACTATCTTGTCCAATCAGTAGCTCTGTTATATCTCCATAAGGTCAACATAAGAAGGAAACTTATTAATGGACACCAATATACCATAATGGTATCCTCAATTTCAACAAACTCAATATCAATCATTCAATAGTAGTTAAGTAGAAATAGCTCATTAGAATCAATTAATGAACCTAAAATCAATAAGACATCAATAATAATCAAAGAAACGATGACCAAAGGTCTAACGACCAAAAAATGGGAACAAACATATTTTGGTCATTTGTGGCCAAAAAGTTAACGCAATTGGCATGCCATTGTCGCTGGCGACGGTGGCATTCAAATGGTTGGCCTACGAAAATTTCGGCATGGTTTTGGTGCAATTTCGACATTGCCCTAAATATCAACAAACATGCACATAGAAAGCAATTTATAGGCAACAACCACAACTCAAAATATTCATCAAAAGCAACAAATAAGCCAAGAAAACACAAGCCAAAGGTATGAACAAAACAAGGCAAAAAGGCACAATTAGGGTTTGGCCAAGAACCCTTTTTCACAATTGGTTTCCAAATTTCAATTTATCGATTTGGGCAAGTAAATTGATGCATAGTAGACTCACCTAAACCTCCAAATCACCAAACGCTATGAATTTGCTACCAAATTCCTAAATCCTCGGTTTATGCTAATTTCGACGATTTTTCCCAAATGAGTTTTCTGCAACGAAACGAACGTCAATTAATTATCGATTAATACCCAATTGACTTATTCTAAAGCCAATTTACATATCCTAATCCATATACTCAAAATCAAAAATCACAACTTCAATTTTAGGTTGAAAAATTGGGGAAAATTGTTTAATACATTAATTGATACAATTAAACGATTTACCCATTCCTTTTATCATCAATATAACCTATTTAATCCAAAAAACCAAACAAATAAACACTTACCCAAAAAAACCCTAAATGGTCAAAATTTTACCCTTCCTTATTCTTGATTTTTCTTCAATTTTTATGGTTGATTTTGGTTGTTTAAGGTTTGTATGGATTTAGTTTAGGGTTTAAAACAATTTCTCTTCACAAATTGATGAGAGAAAATCAAAGAAATGGAAGGAAAGTGGTCACGGCAAGAATGGAGCAAAAATCATAAAATTGTGTTAAAAATTTGACTAAGTGTCCCTTATATAGTAGGACAAAATAGGCAAATTATACTTTAGTCCTTCAATTTTCTGAAATTTAATTTTAGTCCTTTTTCACTCGGTAATTTATTCTGATAATTCCGTCAGGAATTAGAACTCAAAGTGAATACTTAAACATTATATTTTTATTAATAATAATTAATAAAAATAGTTTCAGAGTCATTCTAAAACTCAGACTGTTAACTTCACTATTCACTGAAAATACTATTTTGCTCGTTTTAGCAGTGTTCTTTAATATTTTCTCAAATTTTTTTTTTTTATCATATTCACACATGAATATACCTTATCATTAATCCTCAATCCAAATTTAGAAATTCATCCATCGACCGTTCCGCTATTTTTACAGTAGCGATGTTGGTACTGACGATTTCCGAAAAATTTTCTCATTTTCGCTCTAATTGATTTTCTAAAATTATTATTGGTCATTTCGATGATTTTAATCTATATACTGAGAATTTTATTCACTAAAACCTGTTATGTATTTCTAGGGTATTACATTCTTCTCCCTTCAATTAAATTCGTCCTCGAATTTAAATAGATACATACCTCACTGATGGAACAGGAATGAATATATGCTCCTTATCTCCTACTCACTCTCCCAAGTGCACTCTTCCATGGACTAGTTCCTCCAAAGCACTTTCACCATATGAATCTCCTTATTCTGTAACTGTCTGACTTGTCGATCAACAATCTCCACTGGGAGCTCCTCATATGACAAGTCCTCACTAAGATCTACATCCTGAACCTCCAATATGTGTGACAGATCAGACACATATTTCCGCAGCATAGAGATATGGAAAACTGGATGTACATGGCTCATACTAGGTGAAAGAGCCAATCTATAGGCCACATTTCCTGTCTTCTCAAGAATCTCAAATGGGCCTATAAACCTTGGTGATAACTTACCCCTCTTCCCAAATCTCATAATACCCCTCATCGATGAGACCTTAAAGAAGACATGATCACTAACTGCAAAATGTACATCCTTCCTCTTCAGATCAGCGTAACTCTTCTGCCTACTGAAGGCAGTCCTCATCCAATCTCTGATCATAGGAACCTTATCCATAGTCTCTGTAATCAACTCTGGCCCCTCTAGCTGCTTCTCCCCCAGCTCCACCCAACACACTGGAGATCTACACTTCCTACTATATAGTGCTTCAAATAGAGCTATACCAATAGAAGAATGGAAGTTGTTGTTATAAGAAAACTCAATCAATGGCAGATAATAATCCCAGTTACCTTTGAAATCCAGAACACATAATTTGAGCATATCCTCCAAAGTCAGGATTGTCCTTTCTGACTGCCCATCTGTTTGCGGATGAAATGCAGTACTAAACCGTAACTGGTACCCATGGCTTCCTGAAACTTCTGCCAAAATCGAGAAGTGAACTGTATACCCCTGTCTGAAATAATCACCAATGGAACTCCATGAAGTCGCACAATCTTGTCCACATACAACTATGCATACTGAGCTGCCGAATAGGTAGTCTTAACCTCCAAAAAATGAGCAGACTTCGTCAATCGGTCTACAATCACCCATATGGAGTCATAACCCCTCGAAGTCCTCGGTAAACCTACTACAAAATCTACAGTCACCTGCTCCCATTTCCACTCTGGCAACTCAATCTCCTGAAGCAACCCTGATGGCTTTTGATGCTCAAGCTTAAACCTGTTGATAGGCTAAGCATTTAGACACAAACTGAGCCACCTCCCTCTTTATATCAGGCCACCAATTCACATCTCTCAGATCATGGTACATCTTAGTAATCCCTAGATGTACACTATATGCTGAGTAATGAGCCTCTCTCATGATCTAATCCCGTAGCCCATCAAAATCCGGTACATATATGCGCTTCCCACATCTCAGTACCCCATCCTCTACTGTAAAATCTGTCATCCTCCCATTCAATACCTCTCCCATGAGTTTCAATAGATAAGGATCCCTGTCCTAAGCCACTTTAATATCATCAAGTAATAGTGACTTCGCTCGAAATTGGGCTAACAGAGCCTAGTTTCGATCTTGGGAACCCAAATCTAACACTGCTCCCAAATCTGCCAACTCTCTCATCTCTCGAATCAAAGGCCTCCTGTCAATCATAATATGAGCTAGACTACCCATCGATTTCCTGCTCAATGCATCAGCCACTACATTGGCCGTACTCGGATGATAAAGGATTTCACAGTCATAATCCTTAAGTAACTCCATCCATCTACGTTGCCGAAGATTCAGATCCTTGTGCTGAAATATATACTGCAAACTCTTATAATCAGTATATATCTCACATTTCGGTCCATACAAGTAGTGACTCCAAATCTTCAAGGCAAAAACTATAGCCGCCATCTTTAGATCATGTGTAGGATAATTTGCTTCATGCTTTTTTAACTGACGAAAAGCATAACCAATCACCCTAGGAAGCTGCATCAACACACACCCCAATCCTTTCCATAAAGTATCACAATATACAGTGAATTTCTCCCCCTCTACTGGTAATGCCAATACTGGAGCACTGGTGAGGCAATATTTCAGAGTCTGAAAACTATGATCACACTCATCAGTCCATACATAACGCTCCTGTTTCCGCATCAACCTAGTCAATGGAGCTGCAATCCGAGAGAAATCCTTCACAAACCTCCTATAGTACCGCGCTATACCCAGAAAACTATGAACCTCTGTAACATTGGTAGGCTGGGGCCAATTAGCCATTGCTTCTATCTTCTAAGCATCCATCATAATACTATCCTTGCATATCACATGCCTAAGAAAACACACTTTAGTTAGCCAGAACTGCCATTTAGATAGCTTAGCATACAACCGATGCTCCCAAAGTGTCTGCAAAACGATCCTCAGATGCTCCACATGCTTCTCCTTACTCCTAGAATAGATAAGTATGTCATTAATGAATACAATGACAAACTTATCCAAATATGATCTGAACACCCTGTTCATGAGATCCATGAAAGCAGCCGGTGCATTGGTCAACCCGAATGGCAATACCAAGAACTTGTAATGTCTATAGAGGGTCTTAAAAGCAGTCTTAGGTACATCACCCTACCTAATCTTTAATCGGTGATACCCAGACCTCAAATTAATCTTCGAAAAATGGCTGGCGCCCTGCAGCTGATCAAACAAGTCATCTATCTGAGGCAATGGATACTTGTTCTTCACTGTGACTTTGTTCAGCTGCCTATAGTATATACACATCCTCAAAGAGCCATCTTTCTTTCTCACAAACAGTACCGGTGCACCCTAAGGAGAACTGCTCGGTCTAATAAACCCTCAATCCAATAGCTCCTGTAACTGCACCTTCAATTCCTTCAGTTCAGCTGAAGCCATTCTGTATGGTGGGATAGATATAGGGTTAGTGCCTGTATGCACCTCAATCTCAAACTCAATCTCCCTATCAGGGGGAAATCTTGGCAACTCCTCAGGAAATACATTAGGAAACTCTTGAACTACCTATATCTTATCCAACTGTACAGAAGACTTCTGTACATCTATCACATGTGCCAAATAGGTTGAACAGCCTTTCCCAATTATCCTCCTGGCCTGAATAGCAGAAATCAGGTTAACCTTTAACTCTCGTATCTCACCCTGAAACTCAAACTCAGACTTCCCCTCAGACTGAAACCTGACCTTCTTCCGATAACATTCTATAACCGCTCGGTGCCTTGCAAGCCAATCCATACCCAAAATAACATCTAGCTCTAATACAGGCCACTCAATCAAGTCAGCACACAAGATGTTATCATCAATCTCAATGATGCAATTAGGATAATAATAATCCACATCAATACTAATACCAATAGGCGTAGCAATCATTAAAGGCACATCTAATAATCTCTTTTCCTTATTCAATTTAGGTGCAAAGTGTGGTGACACAAAAGAGTGAGTTGCACCCGAATCAAATAAAGCATCTGCAACCTCATTCTGAATCAGAATAGTACATGTGACCACGTTATCTGTCCTCTGGGCATCCTGGGCATTGACTGCAAATACTCTGCCCTGGCCCCTACCAGCTGGAGCCTGACTATCACTAAGAGCCTATCCTCCCCTGCCTCGTCCTCTGATTGGTGCCTCTCTGCCCATGCTCTAACTCCTATGCCCCACTGGTTGAGAAACTGTAACAGATGGCTATTGATCAGCCCTCAATGGACAACTGTGAACAAAATGGCCCTGCTGGCCACACCTCAAACAAGCACCAGTCCGTCTCCAACACTCTCCCCCATGTCTCCGACCATAAAACCCACAAATAGGAATGTTGGGTGCCTGTGTAACTGGTCTCGAAGAACCCTGTGAGTAGGCAGGTGCTGACTGAACTACTGGCAGTCTCCTATTCTGTAGTCTCCTCTTCTAACTACCGGCTGAGGATCTCTGATCAAATCGTGGCACTGGCTCTGCCTGCCTAAACTAGGAGCTGCTCTCCCCCCTCCTAAACTGAGATCCCAGACCTCCCTTCCTCTTCTGGTCTCTCCTTGCGCTCTCTGATCTATAATTCCCTTCCATCTACGTGGCCTTATCAATCACTGTAGTAAGAGAAGTAAACTATGTAGTTAATAATGCATTATGCAGTACAACATGAAGACCCCTCTGAAACCTACTAATCAGCTCAGCTTTAGTAGGAACAATGTGAGTAGCATATCTACTCAGTCTAGTGAACTCCTCTGCGTACTCCTCCACATATCTGTCTCCCTACACTAACTGCTCAAATTTAACCAGATTACGAGTCTTCATCCCCTCTATGATGAACTCATCAATAAGCCCCTGTCGAAACTCAATCCAGGTAGGTGGGTGCTCACTATATAGCCTGGTCTCCATCCTCCTAAAAAACCAAGTCCATGACTTGCCCTTCAGTAGTAAGCCAACAAGCTCCATAGCTCTCAACTCAGAACATGGTAGTCTCCTCACTACCTTCTCCACCTCCTCCAAGAAATCTACAGAATCAGTACCTTTGTCTCCCCTAAACTCAGGTAGGTTTAGCTTCAGAAAGCTAAACATCATGACACCTCCCTCCTCTATCACTCTGCGGCCTCCCTGAACAGCAGGCTCCACAAGAACCCCTACTAGCTACACAGGAGCCGGTGCCATAGGAACTACCTCTGGTGCCACAAGTGCCACAGGTGGGGGCACTGCCACTGGCACTAGGGGTGGCGGTACATGCTGACGCTCCTGCCTTAAATTAGAAATCTCATCTCCCTCATAACCTCATCTCTCCAAGGGTCACCACCCATCTCTGTACTCTCTGAAGTTCGTCGGGATCTAG
>CANXYC010179218.1:0-19842 GCA_948193065.1 Aleurites moluccanus
TTTAAATTATTAAGCTATAAAGAGCTTGTTATTATAATGCATGCCATATAGATAGTTATTTTTGGGTTCTTCGTGGTACTGGTCGCTTATGCATCACCCGTACCCTAGGACCGTCATGATTCCCAGGTTGGGTCGTGACAAAAATGGGTAGGAAAAGCTTAACAAGGTTCAGCCATGGAAGGTGGAAGGAGAAGATGAAGAATTTTGATGAAAAAAAAGCGCTAAGTATGGCTCATATAGGTGGCAAGTTATAGAAATTAGGTTTTCTACCCCATAACTTTTATTATTTAAACTTTTGACCCTAAAGTTTTTTGTAAAATATTATGTCAATTCTATTCAGTTTCAGATATCGTTGTGGGAAGTGAATAAGCTTATTTCTAGTTGTAATTTAATATTATATTGTCTTTGGTAAGATTCTGGGTTCTAGACATGTGATTTCCTAAAATGCTCTTAAAATTCCACTTATTTATGATTTTGTCATTCTATTGATTTTTCATCATTCATAACACTTTTCCATACTTTCTTTATATCAATAAATATCATTATTTTTGTTCTCTTATTACTCATGTGTCTGAATTAAATAACTTTAGATTTGATACTGTATTAATTCCTTAGGCTGTGTAATTATTTTTTGGTATTTTCAAACCGATACTTAAGAAAACTATCTAGTAACTGATTCAAAACACTAGGGTGTTACACTTACTTAAAGTATAAAGTCAAAATAAGTTGAAATTAGTCGAAATCAGTTAAAAATTAGTCGAAATCAGTTGAAAATATGACTAAATTCTTTTTTGCAGGTTTTCGAGATTAAATTTCCCTCGTTAATGGCGAAAATAAATGCTTATTGCCATATGTGACGATCTTATTAATCGGTAGCATATTTAAGGCCATGTATTATGAACTGGTTATTATTGAAACGTCACATTTGACTCTTGAAAATCGATCTATCAAGGAATTTGGAGGTTATAAATAACTCATCTTCTTCCCTTTGTACTCCATCTTTTTTATCTATGATCCTTGATATGATGAATAAACATAAGTAAAAAACCTTTTAAAGTCTTCTTCCTGCCTATGGCCTTTAACATAACAAATCATTCTCATATTTTAAGTAATGAGAAAATTCTTCAGTGGAACAAATCTTGATATTTTCTTCCTCGTGAAACGGGATATATGTTGATGTCATTATCATCTATGCGGATCTTATTTTCTCAACTTATGTTAAAAAAGACCATACAACTGTCCACTATCAATTTATCTATTCGCTTTGGTCATGTAATAGTGAAGCACAATACTTCTTTTTATTTCGGTTGTTTTTCATTATTCAGCATGAAGTTTGTCTATTTATTAATGTGTACCAGTAAGGACATCCTCAGAAGTATCTTCATATTCATCACCAGCTTTTAGTATGTATTGTAATTTATGAAAGTTTGTCATCTCATGTAATTTGTATCTCTGGACAATTTGTCATCTTATATAATAATTTGTTTTATAAGAATAAAGAATGATCTTTTATTCGCAATAATCTTGTCTTTTCCTTTTACTTACTGTAATTCAATTCTATTACCCACGATTTAAATAATTTAAATACATTTCGACTATTTTTTACTAAATTTCAAATATTTTTCAACTGATATGATATAGTATAAAAGTCGAATTCAACAGAAAATTAGTCGAAAACAATAGAAAATTAGTCAAAGTTAGCAAAAATTAATCCTAAACTTAAAAAATTAGAGTAATTTTAGAGTTTAGACTTATTTTTTAGTTTGAATATTATTATCCTATTATGGCAATATTCCTAGAGTTGAATAGGAATATCAGAATTTTTGTACACTTTTGAATTCAGTTGCGTAATATATAAATACAAACAAAGCAATCAAAGGAGATAGAATTAGAGAATGCTTAGTCAATTTATAGTAGTTCAAAGTTTAACTATCTCCTACGTCCACTTCTCTCAATATCAACCCAATATTGAGGTTCTACTATAACGGATTCACAACCCAACACTTTATAATAGTTTCCAAGGGATTTCATCCCTCCTTATAATTAGTTTTCCACCAATCTAGGTTTTAAGTCAATTTCAAGACTTTATAATGCTTTACAAAAGTTTACAAATATAAGTACAAAGGTTTCAACTAACACAAGTTAGGGTGAATACAAATGATATAAGTTATGAATTCAAAGTGTTCAATACTACAAAAAATTAGAAGATGAGAGAAAATTCAATAGAAAAGTTAATTCTTAGGTTTTAAAAAGTTATTTTATTTTCAAAATATCATCTATTTATAGTCTTTAATGCCTTCTAATAAATTATGACCGTTTGGGCTTCATTTAATACTGATCAGGTCTTGAAAAGGGCTTCTAACAACTATAAATTTCAACTGATTCGTCTGATATGATAGCCAACCACCAGTAACGAGCATTATCACACATCGGTGGTTCCATATAAAATATAACGGGTGTGAAAAACTAAAACGTTTGATTAACTTGCTCTTTATATTTTATTTCAATGCTTCAACAAATCTTCAATAACATTTTTCTAAGTAATTATTTTTGTATCTTTTTATCTAATTTTAACATTCTTCTTGTAACGCCTGTAGCAAAACCATAATGGCCATTACAACAGTCGTTAAAATAGTTTATGTGTCTATTTCTCATTTTTTATCAAAATTGCATAATAATCATTACATGCTTGTAATGGTCATTACATGATCCTGTAAAAAGCGTCTTAACACAATCAAATTATATTTTTATATTTTTAAGTACAACTAAAATTAATAATCATAAAATCAAATAATTCATAGATATAATAGTTAAATGATCAAATAATCATAAGATCAAATAATTACAAGATTAAGGATTTTCAATATAATATATGGATATTTAAGAGTTTTTAACTCATCATCAAAATCATCAAGGGCTAACAAGTATATTTATTTATATTTTATACATATTTTATAATAAATTTAATTTATTTTAACTAAATTTCGATTAATATTATATTCTGAAACATTGTTTTAATATGCTTGTCTGAAATCTGATATGATTTTGATTAATTTAATATTAATTTTAACTAATTAAGGATTAATTTTGAATTATTTTAGATGAATCATTTTTTGAATTTTGACTTGGTTTTGATAAATTTATAATTAATTTTGACTAATTAAAATTTAATTTCGAATTATTTTGAATTAATTATTGTTTTGAAATCTAACTTGATTTTAATTAATTAAAAATTAGTTTTGACTAATTTTAGATTATTTTTGACTAATTCAAGATTATTTATGATTATGTTTGAAATTTAACTTAATTAAGAATTAATTTCGATTAATTAAATATTAAATTAAATTAATTAATAATTAATTAAGATTTATTTTCTAGAGGAAAAGAGAAGGAATGCTTTGTGTGAATTTATCAAATATAACCCATGCATAAATATATTAAGTGGGTGTTAAAATAATGAAAAAAAAAAAAATCTTTGGGATATATCCCAAGAAAATCCCTTTTCCCTTAGCATAGCATTCTTTGTTCTCCAACACAGGTACTAGAGCGTTTGAAGGCCGCAATTTGGAACCAAAAGCCACCTTTAAATCTCTGTTTCTCTCTCGCTGGCTTTTCATTTGTTCAAGCACAATTTGCAAGCCTTTTCTCCAGATGCCCTTCTTCGTCGATCGTTCTTGAACCAAAGGTAATTACTAATTAATCTATCAATACAATTTTGTAATTGTTGTTGTTGTTTTTATCACAGTAATTTGTTTGCTTTGGCATTGTTAATGTTTTAATTAAAATTTGTTCTGCTTCTTCTGCTATTTAGCTTCGTTTTTGTTTACTTAAATGATTCATTGGAGCAGAAGTAATTATATTGGAGAAATTGTAGGATTTCTGGAATTGGATTGCGTTGTATTTTTAAGTCAGACTTGTTTCTGTTCAGATTTAATAGTTTGATGATATTTATGGTCAATGGGATGCCACCTTTGTGTTGTTGGGTTGGAAATGAAAAATCTTGATTTTCTGTGTAGTTGCCTAGCTTTTGTATGTTCTTGAGTTATAAAGTATCAGTCCTTTAGATTCCATGTTTGATAACCATAAGCAAAGCATATTTAGGTTGCTAGTTATTTTCTGTACTGTATTTATGTCCGATTGATTAATGGAGGAGCTGCTAAATTATTGCACTATCTTGCCTCATGCTGGTTTTCACTTGGCTTTACCTTTTGTATAACAATTTTTTTAAGTTTATATACTGGTCCTAGGGTTGGGAGTTTGCTTACAGCATTTCTTTCTTTACTGCAGTACCCATCAATTTTGTGAAATGGCAGCAGATGGTGCAAAAAGCTTTGCAAGGAGGGATCGTCTCTTGGAGATTGAGCAGAAGGTTCGAGGCTGGTGGGATGACAAAGATATTTTCAGGGCTGAAGCTGGCGAAAGGCCTCCTGAAGTGGATGGCAAGTTCTTTGGCAACTTTCCATTTCCTTACATGAATGGGTTTTTGCATCTTGGACATGCATTCTCTCTGTCCAAGCTTGAATTTGCTGCTGCCTATCATAGATTAAGGGGTGCTAATGTGCTCTTGCCATTTGGTTTCCACTGTACTGGTATGCCAATTAAGGCCTCAGCAGATAAACTTCGTCGGGAGATTGAGCAGTTTGGTAATCCACCTAATTTTGCCAAAGAGGTGGAAGAGCAAGTAGAACCACAAGCAGAACCTGATGATGCACATGGAAGTGTGCCATTAGATAAGTTCAAGGGCAAAAAATCCAAGGCAGTGTCAAAATCAGGGGGACAAATGTTCCAGTGGGAAATCATGCGCAGTTTTGGGCTCTCTGATAGTGAGATATCAAAGTTTCAGGATCCATACGAGTGGTTGAGGTTCTTTCCTCCATTAGCCATGGAAGATCTTAAGGCTTTTGGCTTGGGTTGTGACTGGAGACGCTCTTTTGTCACTACAGATATCAACCCATACTTTGATTCTTTTGTGCAGTGGCAGATGAGGAAATTAAAATCTATGGGTAAGATTGTCAAAGATGTGCGTTACACTATTTACTCTCCCCTAGATGGCCAGCCATGTGCAGATCATGACAGGGCAACTGGTGAAGGAGTGCAGCCCCAAGAATACACTCTTATCAAGATGGAGGTATTGCCACCTTTCCCTGGCAAATTGGGGCCTTTAGAAGGGAAAAAAGTGTTTCTGGCTGCTGCTACATTGAGACCAGAGACAATGTATGGACAGACAAATGCATGGGTCTTACCTGATGGTAAATATGGAGCTTTTGAAATCAATGAAACAGATGTGTTCATCCTCACAGAGAGAGCAGCCCTCAACCTTGCTTATCAAAACTTCTCAAGGTTCCCTCAGAAACCTAGTTGCTTGGTTGAGCTAACTGGTTATGATCTGATTGGTCTTCACTTGAAGTCTCCACTTTCTTTCAATGAGGTCATATATGCTCTTCCCATGTTGACCATTCTGACAGACAAAGGCACTGGGATTGTTACCAGTGTGCCTAGTGATGCCCCTGATGATTATATGGCACTGCATGATTTGAAAGCAAAACCAGCTTTCAGGGCAAAGTATGGTGTGAAGGATGAATGGGTTATGCCCTTTGAGATTGTACCAATCATTAATATTCCAGACTTTGGAGACAAGGCGGCTGAAAAAGTTTGCATGGATCTGAAAATTAAGAGCCAAAATGAGAAAGAGAAACTAGCTGAGGCTAAGAGGTTGACCTATCTAAGAGGATTCACAGATGGGACAATGCTGGTTGGAGAATTTGCAGGGGGAAGAGTCCAGGAAGCAAAACCTTTGATTAGGGCCAAGCTCGTCGAGACAGGTGAGGCAATTATGTATAGTGAGCCTGAGAAGCGGGTTATGTCAAGGTCTGGGGACGAATGTGTTGTGGCACTTACTGACCAATGGTACATTACATATGGGGAAGAAGAATGGAAGAAATTGGCTGAAGAATGCTTTTCCCATATGAATCTGTACTCTGATGAGACACGACATGGCTTTGAGCACACATTGAGCTGGCTGAACCAGTGGGCTTGTTCGCGATCTTTTGGGCTTGGGACACGGATTCCCTGGGATAAAGAATTCCTCGTTGAGTCCTTGTCTGACTCCACCATTTACATGGCTTATTACACTGTGGCCCACCTGCTTCACAATGGTGACATGTATGGCACAAACAACCCGCATCCTATTCAGCCTGTGCAAATGACTGATGAGGTCTGGGATTTTATCATCTGTGGTGGTCCATACCCCAGATCATCTAATATACCTTCATCTGTACTTGATAAGATGAAGCAAGAGTTTGAATACTGGTACCCATTTGATCTTCGAGTCTCTGGTAAGGACCTCATCCAAAATCATTTGACATTCTGCATTTATAACCATACAGCAATCATGGCCAAGCACCACTGGCCTCGTGGTTTCAGGTGTAATGGGCACATTATGCTCAATTCTGAAAAGATGAGCAAGTCTACAGGAAATTTCAGGACAATTCGCCAGGCTATTGAGGAATTCTCTGCTGATGCAACACGGTTCTCTCTGGCTGATGCTGGGGATGGTGTTGATGATGCGAACTTTGTATTTGAAACTGCAAATGCTGCAATCCTCCGCCTCACTAAAGAGATTTCATGGATGGAAGAGGTTCTGGCTGCAGAATCATCTTTGAGAGTGGGTCCTCCATCTACTTATGCTGATCGAGTGTTTGAAAATGAGATGAATATTGCTGTAAGAATGACTGAGCAAAATTACAGGGGCTATATGTTTAGAGAAGCTTTGAAAACTGGGTTTTATGATTTGCAAACTGCCAGGGATGAGTACAGATTCTCATGCAGCAGTGGTGGCATGAACCATGACTTGGTATGGAGTTTTATGGATGTCCAGACACGACTTATTACTCCTATCTGTCCACACTATGCAGAATATGTTTGGAGGGAGCTTTTGAAGAAGGATGGATTTGCGGTGAAGGCAGGCTGGCCTACAGCTGGTTCTCCTGATCTAACTCTTAAGGCTGGCAACAAGTATTTGCAGGACTCAATTGTTCTAATGAGGAAGCTACTTCTAAAACAACTCTTAGGTTCCAAGAAAGCCAATAAAAAGGGAGCTCCAGTTGCAACACTAAATGAGGACAAAATAACAGGCTTGATATATGTGAACGAGCAATTTGATGGATGGAAGGCAGAATGCTTGAAGATACTTCAAAGTAAATTTGACCACCAGACCCGTTCTTTTGCCCCAGATGGGAAGATAATGGAGGCACTAAAAAATAGTTCTGTTGGTCATGCCACAAATTTTAAACAAACACAAAAACTTTGTATGCCTTTCTTGAGGTTCAAGAAGGATGAGACTATCGCAATTGGGCCACAGGCCTTGGAGTTGAAGCTACCATTTGGAGAGATCGAAGTCCTTCAGGAGAACTTGGACTTGATTAAGAGACAAATTGGTCTTGAAGAGGTGGAAATTTTGTCTGCTGCTGACCCCGATGCTCTTGCTAAAGCTGGTCCACTTGTCTCACTGCTGAACCAGAATCCTCCGTCTCCTGGTAACCCAACTGCTATCTTTTTTACCAGGTGAGCAGACTTATCCTACTCAACTATTTGGAACAGCTCTGCCTAGGCACGAAACTTTGTTGCGGATTTTGATGGACTTGGATGTGCCTATTTATTTATTTTATTACTGTATGTATATATTTAGTGCTCTGATATATTGGCCCTCATCCTCTGCACATTAGTAGGTAATTGGCAACAACATACAAATGCGTGGAAGAGTTCTTGACTTGATTGCCGAGCAGATGATGTAGTTTATGTGTTGGCTTGGAAAAAAAGTGCAACTGCGGAGACAGATTTTCTTAGACGAATTTGCAGCTGGGACATTCTATCTGCAATGGAAGCATGTTTTACTAGCCAAGAACTTGCAGTGTCCTTGTGTTGTAACTGGTTGAGATCTTGAATTTTGTCATTTTGTTATTTAGATTTTGATAGATTAACTGGACAAGATGTTTTGGGAATTTGGTGATGGGCAAAAAGTTAGTTTCCTCTCGACAAAACCACACTCTGCCATCTCATATTTTCTTATTTTTTCGTTTCCTTTGGCTATTATTACATTGTATGTGTACTTGCTATTTATTATTCATTACAGTTTCTTTGTAAACTTGCTATTAAGCATAAATGAAATTAGTGAAATTTGTCTTTAGCATTAATGAAATTCATGAAATTTTGTAAAATTGATTTAAATTTCATGAAATTCATGTATAAATGAATTTTACATTTTAAATTTATTTATCCCAGGCAGGGGTAAAATTATTGGTTTCTTGTAATATTATGCAATAATCCAACAAATGTCTCGGCATAACGTTAACCTTTTTTCAATTACAGATTGTCAATATTTGTAGATAATATATGTTAAAAAAAATGTAATTGATTATTGGAATAAAAAATTTAACGTCTCCTTTTAAATGAAATTTTAGGAAAATTATTTGTAAAATTATTACTACAATCACTAAACCAGTATTGTCTATATGTATATGATCTGCACACCATAAAAATGGTCACAGTAGTACAAAATGTTCTAATTCAAACATAATTACAATTATAAATGCATAATATCCCTCACAACTTCCTCCACTAAATCTCCCATAATCATACATTCCATCTCTTTTCCTAAAGAATTTACCTCGTCCTCTATCAAGCCAGACCAAGGTGTGAATCCCAGATACCTTGCCACCAAACTATCAAGCGAGTAATAAGATTTATCATCTGGAGGATATAAATATGCACGGATTATCTCCCATACACAATCCAATAACTTTCTCCCCCGTAATGGTGGCAAGATAGAACAACTTATAATCTTTCTTCTGAGTCTAGACATTGTCACAGGCTGACCGAGTACCATTGAAAGTGCTTCATTCAATAAATCATATAACATTTTGTGATCTTTATTACTGCAGCTTTCACTATCTTTGGCTAATTTTCTACATGATTCTTCCACTTTTTCGAATACCGAGTTGCTGATAGGCTTTGCAAGTGGATCCCATCTTGACAAACATTTATCACAGGATCCATCATACAAACCTGAAGCAATGAGCAAATCTCTTATGTAAGCTTCTATTTTGTCTTCCAAATCAATCATTATGTACTCATCAGCCTCCTGTTCAATTGTTGATGCTTCAACTTCATTGGACTCCAGTTGATTTAGTTGCCTCCGGAGCTCTACATAATCAACAAATAGAAAAGGATATCAGGAAGTTACCAAATTGTATTTCGATTTTTCTTCATCATGCTGAGATTTTGAAGCATAGTCATTGAGACATTATATGAGCATAAAAAACAATGTAAATTATTAAAATTTATATGCAAAACAGAAAGTTACGAGCTGAAATATTTGAACATAGAAGTCTCTTTTAAATGTCCATTTTATATGAATTAAAAGGAAGAAAACAATGTTTCTATACCATTCAGATTAGAGCTGATCTCTCTAAAAACTTGTGGCATGACACTATCATCCACTGGAGTAGATACTGGACTGAGATAATCTACTGGCCTCCAGAACTCTTCTTGAGCACTGCTGCATACAGATGCAGGGCTTGGAGGCACCTCCGTCGAATTCTCCTAAGACCGCATGAACAAAAGGAGTTTTAGAAAATATAATATACACATAGATGCACATCTGCTTTTATTCGTAGAAAATATAATGAACTAATGAATTGAATAGTACCATTATATGCGTGTTGCCCAAGTTCTTAACAACTGTCGGTTCACTCATGATATCCTTCACAAGATCGTGTTCAGAACCATGTGGTTCCATCATTGATTGAAGCTTTTTGCCAAATAATCTTCCTCTACGAGTGAAACTGTATTTAAAATTAGAAACTTTTTCTTTGATATTGAATCTTTCTTTCTTCCTTCTCTTCAAGTCCATTGTCACATTTTCAAGGGTTTCATGCTTCCTCCTGATATGAGCACCTGTTAAAATGTGGCGATCCTCGAGAAGAAGCTTACCGAATGATGTTCCTGATACAGGAGCTGACAAAGAATGAATCAGATTCCTGGGAGATAATTCTCTATGAGGTATTCCATCATCATCCCCATGTCTAAAAGATCTAGTTTGTATTTCTTCATCTTTCATAATCTCCCAACACTTTGGAACAAATCCATCTTGCGAAGTATCTTCCATTTCTTTTAGTCTGATTTTCTCATTATCCAACAAAGATGATCCAGAACCGCTACTAAGAACTAAAGGAACATCATCAAGAGAATGTGTTTTCCTAAATCTATCCGACAAGAATCTCCTAGTATCTCTATTGATAAACTCAGGAGAGCCAGGTCCATTGAACTGAATCTCGCTTCTATATGATCGAGTTGATTCTGATCGAAGTAGATTTATACCAAGGTCTCTTGTAACACTTTCTCTCACATGTTTTGCTATATGCTTAGCAATTTGTTTTGGATCTGATGGCTTTTCACTAAAAGGGGTTTCAATTCCACTTCCTCTGACTACAGAACCCCTTTTAAGTGTTTTCCCTTGCAGTTCACATTTCAATCGTTCCTTAACTTCCTCGAGGAAATTTTCTAAACTACCTCTATCCCCTAACGTGCACGAGGAACTAGTCCAAGACTCTTCAGGATCACAAAATCTATCAGGACCAGGCTTCAAAATCACTATCTTTGTGGGAACAGAAGACTTATCCAATTTCTGATAATAATTTGTCGAGGGGTGCTCGTAATTTTTTTTTATACTTTTGTATCTTGAAGAATGGGAATCCTTCTGTTCAGCTGGGAATAATTCCAACATATGTCTATGATGCAAACTAGCTCTTTCGCGCAACCTTGCTTTTAATGCATGACCCTTATGTTCTATAGGCTTCTCACTTGTTGGCAATTCATTGAGTAACATTTTTTGCTTGTTGATGTTCTCTTGGGAAAGCAACTGATCAGGATTGTTGCCTAGTTCAACAACCTTCGAACATTCCTTAAACCTGGCAGCTTGCCATGCTTCAAATTCTTTCTTGAATTTCTGTAGTTCCTCCTCTTGAGGATGTTCTCGAGGCATCGGTTTTCCTAACTTCTGGACATTACTCCATCTGTTAACACCGCTTTCATTCTTATGGTAAACTGAATCAAATTCCATCTGCCTGGATGAATTTGAATTTGAAGACAGATGACTAACAGAGCTCCTTTCATTTTTCTCCCTTTTCAGATACTTGGTTACCACACTTCCATTCTTTCTATCAACTGGCTGAACTACGGATTTTGTATCTATCGGAAACATGTCTACACCCATCAGCCGAGCTACAATGCTTGGTGCATTCTTTCTGGTGTTAGATTGTTTGGAAATTTCCTCATTAATCAATCTCTTCATGGAAGTCTCAATTGGATAACAAGTCTTTTCAGACCAGTGTTGTTCAACCTGATAAGTGCAACAAAAATGTTATTATATCAGTGCATAAACCAGGAGAACAACAAAATATGCATGTTAATGAGATCTAAGGTATGTGATTAGCAATAATTACCACTGCATCCTCTGCAGCATAACAGCTCTGAGAAGCTCCTACTTGCAGCTCCAAACTATTTCGAGGAGCTTCTAATCCTGCAAAGTAGTTGAATGTACATTACTTCTCAAGCTTGATAAGGAAAACAAATTAGCAGGCATAGTTTCAGTTAATTGCTCATCTATTTATCCGAGGAATTTATTATATTTCTCTACTTGTAATGTAATGTGTAAATCCATATCAGTATTCAGTGCCAAACCATCACAACTCTCATGTAACAATTAAACATAAGATTAGCCCATCAAAACTGTTCTAGCAATGCAGCCATTCATTTCTTAATTTTTCAAGAAATGATCAAAATAAACATAAGATTAGCCCATTAAAACTGTTCTAGCAATGCAGCCATTCATTTCTTAATTTTCAAGAAATGATAAAAAATGAATCATGTAGTTAAATTATTTATAGCTCCAATTTTATATAGCAATCATTGAGCTTTGATGATTATGTTTAGTCGAAATTCTTTGTAGGAATCGACAACATACCTCATTATGAACTTGTTATGATTGAAAATGGAAAGACAGTTAACAAATTGGTATGAGGCAATTTTTCCAAGATACATACAAGAAACTGATAATTATATTAATACTTACCATCAACATGCCGCTTACGTGCAAGAATTTTTCTGGCCATGCTGCTGTGGTCGAAGTAAAAAAGGTTAAATAATCCTCCCATGCAGCTAAATAGTCTACCAAAAATCTGTCATTTCCTCAGCAATGCATCAACTTCAACTTCACCCCATTAAAACCCAAAAATATTTGATTTTTACTATCCAAATTAATATTGCAGGCACAAACTCACTTCTTTTAAAACCTGCAAAGCCAACAATTTTTTCCCAATATCACAAACATACGAATATGCAAATGCGATAATAAGTCAAGATTTCTTAACCCCAGAGAACAAGATAATGGCAAAAATAAATATGGGAAATCCACTAGGCTAAATCTATTTAATTATCACTAGCAATGGGTTAATGAACGAAACTAACTTGCTATTATCATTTGCTAATCGGTAGATATTATGATTATTGAAGATCAAGAACATCTTGATTTGCAGGAGATACTTTCCATGAGATTAGAAAATGTAGCAGCTATTGGACTTGAGAAAAATATTAACTCTGGAACCTCAAAGCTCTGATAATGTATGTCTGATTTAGAAACTTCAATTTACTTTTAAGCAAAATAGGGAAAAAAATTGAGGAGTTTTGAAGCTAATGGTGGGTTTAAGTTTCAAGCATAAATCATATAGGAAGAGCAATTTTTACTTAAAACAGCAAAAGAAAAAAGAACTATTATACTATCAAAAGATCCAAGAAATCAGTCTTTGGCATTAAAATTAACCAATTTAGGAAGCTCAAATTCAATCTTAATTCTTGATGCCAAAGCAAGTTCCTCAAATTCCATATAATGCCCACCAGAAAACAGAGCAATCTTAGAAAGAAAAATCAGTAGTTGAATTTCAAAAGTCTAAGTTTTGTATTGGGCAAAGAAAAAAAAAAAGGAGAATAACCTGAACTGAACCTGAAAGGATTAAAACGGCTCATTTTTAGTCACTACCAATTATTACCTTCACAGTTTCATAAAAAGGCACCGACACAAAAGCACAGAAACATGAAACTTTCGTTTCTGTTTTCTTGTTCCTTCACAGTTTCCCAGTAACCAAACAGGGCAATTCCCAAAATACCAAAACAAAAAAGAATCATCCTCAACATACCTTTAAGAAAAATTGGAAACAACCCAAATGCAGTCTCATCAAGAAAGTTCAGAAACTTCAAGTCATTGAAATGAAAAGTTAACAAGCAACAAAGTGGGGGAGGATCTGGGTTCATGAACAGAAGCTAGAATTTGAAAGGAAAACAAAAAGGAAATTATAGAAGTTGAAATTCAAAGATGGAATTTGTAAATAATAATTAACAATAATAATAATATAATTACCAATAATAATGATGATGATACAGAGAGAAAAGATACACTTTTTAGCTAGTAGAAAAAATGCAAATTGCCTGGAATAATTGTTCAGAAAGTGAACCTTCCCTTTGTTGTTCTTTTACTTTATAATATTCTATGTAATTAAACCTTTCTTTTTTTTTATAATAATAATAATAATAAAGATTTCTCAAACAAAGTACTCCAAGAATATCGATTAAAAAATAAATAATCACATGATACTAAATAAATAAATTTAAAAATAAATTAAATAAATAAAAATAGTGATTTTGATATATTATTTAGAATAATTTTGATAATAAAGCAATATAATTTTATCGAGATTTTTATTTTTTTAATTTAATTTTTTATATTATTTTATTTATATTTATTTAAAATAATTATTTTATAATTATATTTTATTTAAAATAATTAATATTAAGTATACTCGTTAGAAAAATAATAATAATAATAATAATAATAATAATATATTCAAATTTTAATTAGTAATTTCCATTTTTACAGTGTAATTATTTGATTAGATATAAATCACATTGGACTAGGTGGCTTAGGTTGTTTTAGACACCATTTAATTTAATTATTCGTAACAGTTGTTAGTTATTATTAATAGTTGTTAGGTGGTCGGTAACTGATGGCTAATAACTGATAACTGTTACCTAATAACTGATTGTTGCAGATATTTAGTAAAATTATTATTAATTGTTAACTGTTATTATATTTAATGACCATTAAAAATAAATATTAATATTTATTTTTTTATTTAAATATTATTTTTAGTGTATAATTTAATTTTTAAAATTAAAAAAATATGAATTGTTTTAAAAAACAAAAAACTATGATTTATAATTTTTGCAAATGACAATTATTTGACTGCCTAATAGCTAATAGTTATTGGTAACCAAACATTATAATACAGTTGTTGAAAGAAAAAAAACCTAACAGTTAGTATAAATACATTACTAAACACCCACTTAATCTCAATGATGGTGCTAGTTTGTAGTTATTATAATACTTTTAGCATTTGGCAAGGATTGTAATTTCTTTTAGGGATTTTTATGGGTGAATTTCATTTATTGTCTCTCAACTTGTGACTAACGCACTTTATGGTCTTTTAATTTTATTTTGTTATGATAAAATCTCTGAATTTTATTTTTCAAAACATAAAAGTCCCTTTCCAGAAATAAACTAATATTTAATTATATTTTGGTCTCTGATTTTCAAAATATTATTCATATAGGTCCAAAATTTATTTAATTTGCTAGTTTATGGATGAGATTTTTGGAAGGAATTCCTTAGTCCCTAGAAGAGTGTATAACAGTATAAAATATTTTTCGATTACAGAAAGAAAAGAGCATCCACTGATACAGTGGGAATATTCTTAGGTTTGTGGAAGAGTTAAGCATATGGACGAATTAATCAAAATTGATTCTATTTATAGAAATTCTCCATTAAAAAATAAAATTGCCCATGAATATTGTGGTGTATCAGATATAATTGAATTTCTAAAAGAGCAGTATATGGTTTTTAATCAATTAGCCATTTTAGATCAAAATACTCCTCTGGTAACCTCTAGAACTTCAAGTTGGAGTGATAATCTAAAAAGAGATTATTTAATTTGGAAAAGATTGCACTTCAGAAAAATTGATATTTTTCTTGCTCTTTGGGAAAATTCTCCAGGTCTAGACAATTAGGTAATATTTTTAGAAATAAAGAAAAAATTGAAAATATACCCAGTAGTTCTAGATAAAAATGGGAAAATTAGATAGACAAGAAAGTGTCAGCTCAAATCCTTCAGTATTGATTTTATTTCAAAATATTTATAATGAAGTGAGCCTTCTCCTTGAACAGTTGCATGCAAAAAGAAATACAGGCGATTCACCAGAACAAAGAAATGCTTTAGCAAAAGTGAATGATAGGCTTGATGCAATTGAGCGAGAAAGAGCTTTGAAAAAACTTTTGAAAAAATCTCTTTCTGAAAAAGAAATTTTGCAATTAAGGAATTAAGGAAAGACAAAATAGTTCCTTATATTGCTGACCCTGACATTAGAACCGCTAATCAAGAAAGTAGCAAAGCAGCTAAAGACCTTAGAAAATCTCTAGGTCTGGTAAAAGAAACTCCTTTGCATTTAGATGATAAATCATTTAATAAGCTTCTTGCTATGAAGAGGGCAGAATATAAACCAAATTATCCCCATAAAACAAAACCATAATTTCAGTCTAGGGATAATCCATTAAAGCCCGTCATCACCCTAGCAGCTTTTCTAAATCTAGATTGTGAAAAGCATGCTTTTGAAAGAATAGATGAGTGGATTACCATGATCAGATTTACAACTAGAGCAGGTAGCTACTTAACTGAGGCCACCTTCGAACTTTGCAAAGCCACCATGGTTGGCAATGCTCAGAAATTTTGGGATCAGCTAGTAGTTCAAACCTCTATTAGAGATGAAATTAGGAAAGCAGTTCTAGTAGATGAGGTTCTAGCTATCATTGTAGATGTCCTAAAAAGAGAGTTTTGTGGTTTCTCAATATCAACTGAGTCATTAGAAAGAGAACAGTCCTTAATGGCATTAATGAAACTACAGATATGTGACGTGTTATTTTGATAACTATGCATGTGAATTTCAGAAATATTATTATAATCTTGATCTTAATGCTCAAAATTACATGTCAACATTATTTTTTGCTAAGCTCCGAGAACCATGGCCAGAGGTAGCAAAAAAATGCCTATCAACTCCTACTAAATGAAGAAAAAGTGGTTGATGGATTAGGAGGTAAGACACAGACAGTTAGGTATGCCTTAAGAAAGGCATGTGCTGAACTTCAAGTAAGACAAGATGCAAAATGTCTTCCTTATTTTAACAAAAGTTGTTGCTCTCAGATTGAATATGTTCATGGAAGGTACGGGTGTACCACAACAAATGAAAAGGGGATAGGAAAGAAATCTGAAGCAGGATATTCTTCTTGTGATACAAAAAAGAAAAAATTTAAAGGATATAGAAAAAGAAGAATATCGAAAAATGATAGAAACAACAAAAAGAGGTTTAATAAACCTTCTAGGTTTGTTAGAAGGAAAGCCGACCTTAGGGATAAAGAGAGGATAGAAGCCTTTAAGAAAAAATATGGTAGAGCCCCTAAGTGCCCGCAAGGGAAACCTCTTAGCAGTTGTTCTTGTTGCTGGATTTATGGTTCAAAAGATCACAAAGCAAATGTATGTCCACAAAAGAACAAGCGAAAAGAAAATCTTAGAAGAATTTTCTTCGAATATGAGAATCTTGTCTATGAACCAATAGAAGAAGATGAATATTCTGACATAGATTCTGAAATAGATTCTATTTATGAAGTAGTTTCTGAATATGAAACTGATATAGATGAATCTGATATGTGGACAGCCCAGCTATTCATGATGAATGTGGAAGAATGACCCATAGATGAAGAAATAATCCCTTTAGATACTTCTCTGGTACAGGAAGAATCTTTCCAATACGATGATCCATCCAAGAGTTGCCTAGAATGGAAACTCCCAAAGGTAGATATCAATACTATTTACAGCAAATCTAAATTCAGTTTTAGGTCAATAGTAGATGTCTCCCAATCAGAATCTACTGCTCAGGTTTTTAGTACAGAACTAGAAACGTTGGACATCCCTTTGATCAATTTACCAAAAACAAGAGAATTAGTAGCTAAATCAAAGGGAACATATCAATATATCCATATTGGTCTAGTCCAAATAGGACTGATACCGCTGTTCAATTTGCCAGCAGATAGTCCTGTGATAGTAGCTGTGTTAGACAAAAGATGGAATTTGTTCCAAGACCAACTAATATCAGAGGGTTCAAACCAACCTTGCACATGGACCAGTTTGGTTCCAGACTTATCCTAACTATATGATGTCAGTAAAGGATAAGTGTTTGGGTAATTCTTTGTCACTTAGGATTAAATCTATGAACATGAACATAATGAATTCCCAGGCTAAATATTTAGCATATCACACTAGGATAATTTTTAGGTTGATTAATACAACTAATCCTGCAGTGAGGAATATCTCTAGAATCACAGAGTTATTCGATGAGGGTTCAGATAACTATAGGCAGTTCTATAGAAAAGAAATTAATCCTTTAGAGTTATCTTGGCCTAGGAGTTGGGTTCTCCAAGAACCAGCAAAAACATTACGCTCTATAGGTTCCTCTCAAATCACACAAAGAGGTAGAAATATCATTTTAAACCTAGAAGAACCGATGAGAAATCTTAGGATTTCTGAGCCTCCTAGGAGATCATATCATGTTCCTCGATTACCTAGAAGTAATTCCACTTCTTCAGTAATTAGAGAGGAAATTCCTAAGACACCAGTCCAGGAAGGAGCATCATCATCTTCAGATGGTAGAACCATTATAGGATATAGGACTATAAGCCTATCTGTTTATGAAAATGAAGAAATTAGGGAAAGTGCAAGAATGATTAAACATCTAACATTAATCCCTGAAGTTGTAAAAGAAATACAAAAATTTCTCAACAACGGTCAATTCCTTTCGAGAATGTTTGGACGATGGTATGTCCTGATACCATGGCATCATCAAAGATATTAAGTACAAAAAAATCAGGTTTGAGTACATATATTTCTTTAACATTTAAATAATCTGGTTATTATGATTACTCTTTGAATGCGTTAGTTGACACAGGTGCAACAATCACTAGTGCTAGACCGAATGCACTCCCTGATGAATGGTGGAAACTATTGTCCCAGCCTATGATACTACGTATGGTAGGAGGAGAAGTGAACTTGGTAACACAGTTTGCAAAACAAGTTCCTATTATCATTAGTGGACAAAAGTTTACCATTGATAAGGTCCTGGCATTCCCTGATCTTGATGCAGATATCATTTTAGGAAATGCTTTCCTAAAAGGGCAAAAAGAAAATAGACCTTTCGTGCAGGACGACAATTACATCTCAATTGGAGGTGTAAAAATCACAACTCTATCAAATCCTAAAAATAAATTAAAATTTGGGTTTTATCCAGTTAAAGTATCAGAGTTGTGTGGATCTATGCCATGTGAGCAAGCATTCAGAGTGAGAGCCCAGCGTGGTGAAACTTGGCTAGATTGTTTATTTGATCAAAAATCAAAGGATACCTTGTGGTACGAAAAGTTGTGTTTTAAAGCACAAGGTATGATAGAAAAACCTATTACATATCCCCAGCTGAAAGGAACTAAGTCAAAAAGATTTCTTGTAAAATTAGCTGATAATTTTAATGATGATCTGCTAAAACTATGGGTGTTAAATGGCATAACTGCTAAACTAGAACTGAAAGATCCTAGCACTATCATCAAAACTAGAAATATAACATATACCAATGAGATGATAGAGGAATTTGACAAACAGATTCCTGAACTGCTCGAAAAATGTTTGATTAGGGATAGTAATAGTCCACATTCTAGTCCAGCCTTTATGGTAATAAACCATGCGGAGCAGGTGCGAGGAAAAGCACGAATGGTTATATACTATCGTCAGGTAAACAAAGCAACCAAGGATGATAGTTATAAAATCCCTACAGCAGGTGATGTCATAGATAGGGTAAGTCTTAAACAACCTTCTATCTTTTCTAAATTTAATCTAAAAAGTGGTTATTGGCAGGTAAAGATGGAAGAAGAATCTGTAGCCCTAACAACCTTCAATTCACCTTAAGGGATGTATGAATGGTTGGTAATGTCATTCGGCCTGAAAAATGCTCCAGGCGTGTTTCAATGCAAAATGGACAATGCATTTAAAGCATTGAAAAAATTTTGTGTGGTCTATATAGACGATGTGTTAGTTTTTAGTAATAATGAAAAAGAACACATGAGTCATTTTGAACAAGTGACTGATATCTTCAAACATGAAGGTATGATTCTATATGAAAGAAAGATAGAATGGTTTGAGGAAAATATAAAATTTTTAGGAATGGAAATCGAAAAGGGAAAAATTAGGCTAGAGAGCCACATTTCTGAAAAAATTATTAACTTTCCTGACGAACTAGAAGATAGGAAGCAAGTACAAAGATTTTGTGGGCTAGCTAACTATGCTAGAAAATTCGTGAAAAATTTATCCAAAGACCTAGAAAGAATAGCAAAAAAAACATCCGATAAAGTTCCTTGGTTTTGGGATAATGAGGACACTCAGGCTGTCATCCAAGTAAAAAATAAAATGAAAAATTTACCTTGTCTTAATTTACCATCAGACACATATGAGTTAGTCCTAGAGGCAGATGCTTCAGAAAAATCCTGGGGAGCAGTATTAAAAAGTAAAGGTAGGAAATCGGAAAAAATCTGTAAGTATTGGTCTGGAACATTTAAAGGATCTGAAATTAATTATCCAATTCATGAAA